>CAHIKZ030005575.1:3005000-3075000 GCA_903632075.3 Acanthosepion pharaonis | reverse complement strand
TGAGTATATTATGGAACGAGTGTGTGAGCAACGATGAAGGCTTCGAGAGGATGCAAACAAGGAAGAAGCTTATGCTTAACATAAGGAAGAGGTAGAATTAATTTCTGGGACACGTAATGAGGAAGGAGGGCCTGGAGAATCTGATACTCACATGTCGAATAGAGGGGAAAAGAGACAAGGGAAAGCAACGCATGACATAGCTGACGGGCTTAATCAAGTGGATGGCAGAACGTGGTCTGGGGGAGGTGGCAGAGGCACGAAACTTATTGAGAACTACAAGGAATAGGAGGAAGTGGAGAGCCATGATCGCCTACGTTCTGAAAGAACAAAGCACATAAAAAGAAATAAATTATATATATATAATTTGTATATAGATAGCTTTAATTGTAACGAAATGTAAATTACCAAATTGATTATATTTATTTATTTATCTTAGATTTCTTTTGACGTGTTTCGTAATTTTATAGAATACATTTAAATTTTTGCTACTTAAGTTATATATATATATATATATATATATATATATATATATATATAATATCGGAAATATAATATATTTGTATAGCGTTGTTTTCCCCTTCCCCTTTTCGGAAATATAGCATCAAATAACGAAAATGCATTTTATTTTCCTGTGGTTTTACTTTTAACGTAAGAACATTTAAATTTCACAATCCACCAGAAGATCGTATAAAATATGCATATGTATTCCAGAATATGTATATATGCCATGAATTTAAGCATCGTGTGGAAAATATCACGTGTTCAAATACCATCTATTGAAAACACTGCGAATTTTGTTCAGACTCTCTCTTTTCTTTCTATCTATCTATCTATCTATCTATCTATATATATATAAATATATATTTCAGTTATGAAAAACTTGGTAATCCGTATGGGTAAACCCAAGGAGAATGAAATCCTGAGAGATCAATGTAAATCCAGCGATAATATTTAAAAGAAAGACAGACCAATTTAAGGTTCCATTATAATAATTTATTTCACCAGAGCCCTTTTAAAGGACGCTGGATCATCAGATAGCACTTCCACTTTTTGGAAGTTCTATCTGATGATCCGATGTCCTTTAAAAGGGCACTGGTGAAATAAATTATTATAATGGAACCTTAAAGTGGTCTGTTTTTCTTTAATATATATATATATGACATTAGGAAAACTGTAGTTATTGTTGACGCGTTTCGTCCAATGTGGACTTTCTCAAAGTAAAAAATGAAATGAATTTAATTAATGAACGTAACTAATAATAACAAAAGTCAGAATGTTCTTAGCAACTGGAGGAATGTAGAGAACGCTAATTTCATATTGTTAAGTGAAAATAACGTCAATTGTTGTCACGTGTGGAAAATATTGTCATCATAACTGTGTTATCGGATTCAACCATTTTCTTTTGATTTTACAATATTGTTGTATACGTTTGTTTGGGAGAGCAGTAATTTTGTTAAGAAAGGTGAAATAGGGAAAAAGCCTGGGCGTAGATTAATATTTGGGTAATATTCAATGACGGCACTCTCTAGAATTTTCCTTCTGAGTGAGTTATGTTCTTTTTTATGAGTGTAGCATTTTTTAAATTCAAAATTATGGTTGAATTTATTCCTATGTATGTCTAGTGCATTAGCTAATTTGTTTTTTGTGAGGTCTCTTTTGTGCTCATAAATGCGTTTTTTTTTTAAATGTCTACTTGTTTCTCCAATATATTGGGAACAACGGTTTTGGCAATTTATTTTATAAATGCCTGCTTCAGAAATATTGCTATTAGTGTTTGAAGATCTTAGTATATCCATAATGGATAATATATTGGAGAAACATGTAGAAATTAAAAAAAAACGGATTTAGCAGAGGTGGCATCATTGACCAGGCCTTGTCAGTAGTTTCGGGTGAAGCACATCATTTCTCACCTTCAACAACTACCATATTTCACAGATCTCGACGCTTGCGCCTCTTACCTCTTCAAATAATCAAATCTCACTTGAATGGAACAATATCGCGACGAGGCAGCTGCTCGTCATCCTCAAAAAGGGGTTTAAATCGTCTTTTAGTGCAAACGACACTTGATAAAGTGTGTGGCTTCGGAACAAGAATATGACGAAGGAGATTAAATGATGAATTCTATTTTATAGTTTTTTAATTTTTCAGCAAAATACGAATCAGAGTGTGTGCATTGATTGTGAAAAAGAGATAGAGAGGGAGTGTGGACGATATACATAAATAAGCCCGTTTCTTATGATTAAAAACAACATTTATTTTATATATATATATATATATATATATATATATATATATATATATATAGGAGTCCATTAAATTCGTGTGAACTTTAAAGAATTTATAACATTATTTGTATTTGATAAAATAATCTGTAAAAATGTTATAAAATTTAATGTACCTAGTTTTAAGTATAGCTAAAATAACTCATGTGATTTCAGGCATTACTTTTTGGCAAATGTTTTCCGAGAAATGCAAAATCGTATTACCCTTTGTATCGTTAATGGGAGGATCAGGAAACTTAAATAAAATCTCGATAAAACCGACTTCTTCTTTCTAATCCTTTTATGAATTATATCTATCGTTCAAATGTTCAATTTTTTTTTAATCTAACTTTATGGACACGCTGTATATATATATATATATATATATATATATATATATATATATATATATATATATATATATATACGCTCCGTTTTATGTCAATGAAAGCATTGGTTACGACCAACTTTCAGCTGAGAACATCAGGCTTTTTCGATCCGCTTCTTAATTAACCAAATGCATTGAATCTAATGACTTCACATGACATCGTCTTACGGACATGTTTTTAGAAAAAAAAAATCACATGGCTTTATATCCCCTCCCTTCCTGTACACGTCTCCCAGGCCCCGTTGATCTAATCTTGCTTTCTATCGACTTGCAGCCTCTCAGTTCGGACCCCGCTTGCTCCGATATCTCAATCCTCGCACGCCTATTGGATAAGGAGAGTTATACATCTTCCAAACTGGTTAAGGATTGGTGCTAGTATAAATCGTCGATCGTCCAGCCTTAGTTCTTCAAGTGTTGCGATTCTTACTGACAAAGAAAGTTGTCTTTCTTCTTTTAGCCAATAAACCATGAGAAACTTCTTTTGACGGCTGGGCTGACTGAAAATAATGTCAAGCTCTCACCGAATTGATAATAATGCCGGTTTTGGTTACATATAGAAGACTTAATGAAGGTGAATAAACTAATTTGCCATCGGATATATTTGGCATCTTCTAATATAAAAAAAAGATCAGAAGTGGGTGACTTGGAATCTGTTTGTTCAGTAAGGTTCAATCACAAATTCAAGTGAACATTGAACCCCTTCCTCATGAGGATGGGCAAAAAGGGTGTGTCCTACGATTCGTCTGTCTCCGCTCTATTCTTAAAATCGAGGCAGAGTTTATACATAATTCTCCGCCTGCATATCAAACTGTTCACACGACAAAATAACTCAATGTTCCATTGTTTCAAATCGGGGTTAAAGGACCAAATCCTATGTTTTGATTTTACCCCATTTCATTCAGAGCCATAACTAAAAAAAAAAAAAAAACCCATAACATATTCGGCCGACATTTCCATCAGAAACAGAATCCAAAACACATGCTCTGACCTGTCCAATTCGACGTCGCACCTGGCTTCTCGACAAATATTCCAGCTTGGGAAAATTGATAGGGGTTAGAACAACGCACGTAAATACATTACAAATCGTAGCATTGAAATTTAAAACTACGATATCTGCCAATAACAAATTAACTTGTTATAGCCTTGTGCCATACCTTACCAAGCCGTGTTTCTCTTGAGAACTTGCTTATGGCATTGGAATTGCGTGTGTATTGCCACGCTAGTTTTAATTATCAATGATGTTGCAATGTTGAAACCAGATACAGGAGGAGAATAAATGTGAAAATCCGCTTACGCTATTATGGTTGGCTCGTGTTTCTTTAAGGATCATTCATTCTTTCACGGTTTTTGTTAATGAGGTCCATTGGCGCTTTGAGGTGGAGATGGAAACAGTCAATTGCCTATTCATTGCTTATCAATATTTGATCTTTGCGTAAAATTCAATATTTCGTCATAGAGGCCTGTCGCCTAAAACGTTTATATATATATATATATATATATATATATATATATATATATATATATATATATATATATATTTTATATCTTTCATTCTTTTGTTCTGTACCCAAACACGATGCTATTTCGAGAAAGCATCGAGAAAGCTTCATAGAATATTCAATTTTTTGGAAATATTTTCAGGTTAAATGGCTTGGCGTGACATTCGCTTTCGATCAGAAAACCTGTCGTTAAACATATTTATTTGGGCTGTTCATGACTGAACAGAAATCCAAACAGGCTGTAATGGTTAACGAATCAACAGCTTTAATGGCAATGTGTAGCGGCTCTAATGCATGCTCTCGAATTAATGAGGTAGTTACGTTCCCATATCTACGTACTGAGGAAAGTGGGCCGGTGTCAGTATCGAAAGGCATTTAGTGTCTTATGAAGCCATACTAACATTGATGAAGCGATCACATAAAGCTGCCGACTCTATCATCACTGGCGCCAGCAATTAACTTAACACACTTAAATAACCTAAGTCAATTTCACTGGGCATAGATGATCTAAATATATATATATATATATATATATATATATATATATATATATATATATATAATTTATATTTGCCACAATGTGCTGATCGTGTTTGAAAAATAAAACATTCCTATAACTTCAGATATATTCATACATAAAAAAAACACATTCAGTGAAAAAAAAATCGTCCTTTATAATGGCTAAAAGAATAAAGGAAAGCGCTCGGATAGGCAGAATGTCTCAGTCGTCTTTAACGAAACCTGTATAAAAGAGGAATGCTGTCCAAATAAACAATATATATATATATATATATATATATATATATATATATATATATATATATAAATGTATACACGTATATATATATATATGAAAGAATTAATGTCTTGTCTTTATTATTTACTAATAAATATCACTTGTAACGTTATTTTTAGTGAATATTAATATTTGAATAGACGCTTCGATTATCTAGTAAACAGTATATTTATTGATTTTCGTCTACCGGTCTGAATATTCTAGAATTATTATTAAAGAAAAAGATGCGCCCACCGGCAGGGTTCGAACCTTCATCCCCTTTTGCCGTGGGATTAATAGATAAAAGATCCTTTACTTCTTTAGAAATTGGTTTGTTTACGTTCGGAAACGAAACAGAGCAGATATGAATTATCGAATATCTGGAAAGGATTTGCGTAAATAATGCACTATTCGCCTTTACTCGATCAGCAAGGGCCGGTATAAAACTCGTCAAATCAAACGATAGTTTCACCTGAAAAAGTGGACAGTTCCGAATCTTGCCATAGGACGCATGTTTTCCTTTAATAAAATTTCTCGAAGGTTCAGACCGGTAGACGAAAATAAATATATTGTTTAATAAATAAAAGGAACATCTATTGAAATATGAGTATTCACTAAAAACAATGTATATTTCTTATTACTGTAAACGTCATTTTCTGTAAGTAAACGTATTTTATTGTTATCCCTGTATTTTTTTTTCTTTCTTGAAATTAAATCAACCGGGCCAGATAGAGAAGTCCTACTAAAGAAAGAGTATACCTTCGGCAGGAATTGAACCCATATCTCCTATTCCATCAGAGAAACCATTTCTATAACAGAAAACTGCCTTTAGAAAATCGACCACGGGTACGCGTTCATAGATCAAGTTTTGAATTACCTATTTAAGGAATGCACATTTCTTGTTCCTAGTTTTCACGTAAAAATCTATTCAAAAACGTGTATCCACTAAAATATGATATTATATATATATATATATATATATATATATATATATATATAAATAATGTACGTATATATATATATATATATATATATATATATATATATATATATATATATATACATTTATATATATATATATATATATATATATATGGAACATGTTTCGTTGAATAATTTAAACATGTTCTGTCTACTTATTTTCAATTGGATCCTTTCATATTCACGGATAAGCTTTTTGGTATCGTGATTAAAGGACGAGAGAAAATCACCGTGTCGATACATATTTCTTTCATTCCGAGTACTTTCGACATAGCACAATGTCATCATCAGCGTATTGTTTATTACAAGATGATATTGTAGTGTTCATTATTGTCAAAGACAAAATTGTTGGGTTCCTCTGAAATATATATTTATATATATATATAGTTTTAAGGTTTAGTCTATTTATGTGAAAAAGTGCTCAAGGTCATAGATAGAACATATGATATGCAATATAAATGTAAACATTATGGTCAAGACCAACCGCCTACATTTAAGTATATATATGTGTGTGTGCGTGCGCGCGCTCGCGTGTTGCATATGTGTGTGTGCATTTAGGCAGCAATCATTCTTTCTTTGAATATGACAGACAAGATGTTTTGATTTAGTTTTTTTTTTTTATACAATTTCTCATGTGATCCATTTTTTTTTTCTTTTCGGTATATAAATTATATAAAAAACTGTCCAACTGGTCTTTTTGTCGAGCGCTTTCGGCTATACATTTAGCCATTTCAAGGATGAAATATATTAACTGTTAACAAGAAATAGATGGTTGTATGTATGTATTTATATAAAGTTTTATTTTCAAAACACGGCCAAGATATTGTGACCATGTTCATAGTTGTTATTATTGAGTGTTGGTTGTTTTGTTTTTATTAATAAGGCTTCCATTATTTTCAGCCTTTTTTACGTGTAGACGATGCTATTATATATGTGTTGTTAACAAACATGTTATGAATAGGGTCCGGTAGTTCCCAATGTGTATTTAAATAAGACCTAATTGAGCTATGGTCATAAAACTGTAGTGTGAGTCTCCGTGTCAATTGGACAGTTTTTTTATATAATTTATCTACTGAAAAGAAAAAAAGATTATAAGAGCACATGAGAAAATGTATAAAAAACCAAATCAAAGCACTTTTTGTCTGTCTTATTCAATGAAATATATATATATATATATATATATATATATATATATATATATATATATATATATATATATATATATATATATATATATATAGAGAGAGAGAGATAGTAAGAGAGAGAGAAGAAGAGAGACAGAGAGAAGGACAGAGAAAGAGAGACATTTCCTTGAATTGTGAATTGGGTATATTTAATATGAGTAATTTAAATTAAATTTAAAGACATTAAAAAAACAACAACACAATATTTGATGCATTCTTAGCGGTGCGAAATCTTGCTTATCAAAATGACAATACATGGTTCTTGATAATGACTGAGACGGTAGAAAATACTTAGACCAAAATAGCAGAGCAAAAATAAACTCTTGAATTTATCCATAATTACAATATATATATAACTTCAGATACACTTTTCCAAAACAGAAACTAAGATTTGTAATATGATAAAAATCAATGATGGTATCTGGAAAGAAAAACATACCCAGGAGGGTGCATAACTCTTCGTGCGCAGATCCACGGTCACTCGACGGATGCCATAAAAAAAAAATTCCAAGCTACATCAAAGAAAATGTTCGGATGGAAACCTCAGTCGACATTGGGAAGAACGATAAGATTCCTTAAACTCGAATCATGCCATTTTCCTGAAATATTGTTTTAAGTCAAAGAATTTATAAATTCCATCAAACAGCGGCTGTTCGGTCAATGAACTCCGAATGTTTCCTTGTTAGGAAATGGCTAATATTATCATTACAATTGGCATGTTTCTTTGCAGTCGTGTCTATCTGTTGTCGCTGTGCGCATATCTAATTCGCCTCTATGCATATCTGGCTGTCATCTAACTGCGTATTTGTTTTGTCTAGTATGTGCGTTTGTGTCAATATATGCGCAAATATTCTAGAATTGATATTATGTTTCGGAAACCCGTTCTCTCTGTACGCATATTCATGAATTCGCATTTGGGTTACTTTTGTTTGTATTGGCGTGACTGTGGAAATCATTGATCATGTCATTTGACTAGCGAAGCGCTTACCTCAAAATATCTATGGGATCAATTAATGATAGCTATAGCAATTAACGGACCTTCACCATAAATAACGGTCACCGTTTCGAAACTAAGACATCTTCATAATTAACAAATAAGCCTTGTACAACCAGTTAACGACACGCCATAGTCAGCGGACGTTGAAATCCATTCTTTCAGACACACTCTTCCAACTATCGTGTGCGGTTCAAAGTTGCTAAGCAACAAAACCAAATCGATTTTATCATTTTAGGAATAAAAGGAGTTGGCCGTTTCCTTGATTTAGAGACGATAAGAGCTGGTTTACTGGAAAATAAACTTTTCTGTGGTCAACAGAGAGAATTTATTGGTTTAATGACGATTGTGGATATGTCATTTTTGTTTCTTTTTTTTATTATAGGTGAATGAACTTGGAGCATTTAATAATTTCCAAACACATTGTTTGAAAAATATATAATTTGTCGAATTGATGCGTTGAAAAAAGGGGGAAATGTTTATAGCATGGTAATCTGTTCTCGCTTCATTCTATAAAACAAAACAATAAAAATGTATGATGGTAATCATTACATCTATCTATCTATCTATCTATCTATCTATCTATCTATCTATGTGTTCCTATCAGTCTGTTCGTATCTATCTCTATCTAAATCTGTTCCTATCTATCTATCTATCTATCTATCTATCTATCTATCTATCTATCTATCTAAATCTGTTCCTATCTCTCTCTCTCTCTCTCTATATATATATATATATATATATATATATATATATATATATGTGTGTGTGTGTGTGTGTGTGTGTGCGCGTGTGTGTGTGTGTATTAATTTGTTCCTATCTGTCTATTTTTTTTGTTTGGCGCGTTTCGTCCGATGTTAATGCATAATGGAATGGACTTTTCAGTATTGCTTTTATGTATTTCATTACATCACACACACACACAAACAAACGCACGCATATATATATATATATATATATATTATATATATATATATATATGTGTGTGTGTGTGTGTGTGTGTGTGTTTATGTCCGAGAGCGAGAGAGAATTTCGGTGGATGAATGTGTTCGTAAACCGTCCATGTGTGTACTAGCACTAGTATTTGATCCTCCTGACAATGAAGATTACCGTTTTATACTCGTGTATAAGCTTACTCTATGTATAATATGACCCCCTAGTATGCCTGTCACAGTCAAATATTGACACATCACAAATAAACTGATATATCAAATAAATGACCTTTATTCTTTTTTGTTCAAGGCTACCCTAACATGATCAGTTTTTTTTTTACGCAAAATGTAGGTGGTCACACTATACACAGGGAATTTTTTGAACAGGCTACAAGTTATGCATTAGTGGTATTCGGACTATTTTGGGGTATTTTTAAAGGTAACAGCAATACATTTCTGTAAGGAAAAACTATTACCAGCAATACATTTTTGTAAAAAAATTACTACTACTCCCAAGAAAATTAAATTTTCGTGTTTTTGTTCAAAGCTAGCCTCAAATGGTGGGAATTCATTACGTTTAGCCTATTGAAAAATTTCCCTGTGTATAGTGCAAACCAGAAACGTATTGAAAAAATCCCGTCTATAGTGCGAACCAGAAACCTATTGAAAAAATTCCCTGAGTATAGTGCGAAACAGTAGCCTATTGAAAAAAATTCCTGTGTAAAGTGCGAACCAGAAGCCTATTGAAAAAAATCCGTGTATAGTGCGAACCAGTAACCTATTGAAGAAATTCCCTGTGTACAGTGCGGACCAGAAGCATTTTGAAAAAATCCCCTGTGTATAGTGCGAACCAGTAATATTTTTCGGAAAAAAAACTGATTAAACTTGTTACATGTTAACTAAAATTGCACATTTCCGTATATACCACAGGTTGGTCTCTGGGTTTGGGTTTTGCAAAAATTAAACTTGACTTTCTATCTCTTAATTTCCTTTTCTTTTTTCTCCCATCATCTCTACTTACTCCACATTCTGGTTTGCTTTATTATTCAATACATTCATTATAGGCCATTCAGTTTATGTTACTTTCGAGATCGAGTTAGTTAATATAAGTCAAAAATAATTCTCTCCGGACCCAGAGTGCTGACACAGAAGCTCGCTGATAAAGAACAATATTAATTAGTACGAAACTGTGGATGAACACAATTAGATAAAATAAAAAGGCGACAAGTTTATCTGAATTAACGGTATACTTTCTTTTTTTTTTTTTTCTTTTTTTTTTAAAGCGTTTCACTCCAAGCAAGGTTGGAAGCCACTAGCATGCAAGGAGTTACAGAGAGTTGGAGCGAGAGCAAATAGGAGTGATAGAAGAAAAGATGAAGAGAAAGATAGGGGATAGATCAAGGTATCTGGAGATGTCGATTGACATTACATTTGAATATTTAGAGATTATAGCTATCAGGGAAACAGGAATAGGGAAGGGAGTTCCACAGGCGAGAGATGTGAGACATGAAGCTATTGGAGTAGAAGAAACGGCTACATTTAACAGTTCGACAGTGGAAGGGTGAGAGCGAGATGCCAGCCTAGTAGAACGCTTAAATTCATTAGGTTTGGGAACCAGCGAATGCAGCTCCTCGGAACAGTTACCGTGAAAGTATTTGTAAAAAAAGACAGAGGGAGGCGACGGCACGTCTGTGAGAGAGCGACTGCAGACGAAATGCCAGATCATTTACTGTTGAAATCTAATTTTCTTGGGAGTAGTAGTATTATTTTTACAAAAATGTATTGCTGGAAATATTTTTTTTTCCTTACAGAAATGTATTGCTGGTAATTTTTTTTTCTTTTTTTTACAAAAATATATTGCTGGTAATTTGTTTGATATAAAAAATGTATTACTGGAATTTTTAGAATATTTTTTTTCATACTTTCATAGTTTTTTGACCCCGCTTTAGGGGGTAAACTATTTGCCCATCGTTGCGCCCCTAACATGTGCTACCACCCCAGGTGAAGGCGGATCTGGGAACAACAGCAATTAAGAGTTGGTTTTATGTGACTCAACACACCCTTTTGAGAGGCTTTGCTGCCAGATGTAGTTTAACGTCGAACCCAGGAAGTCGGGAAGTTTAAATGGCAATATGATAGTACACGGGCACTAACAGAAGTGTAGAACGAATTACACCACTTCATTTCCTAAGTTTCAACCTAATTCAAGAAGTAAGCAAAGGACACGAACTCTTTGGTAGCGCATAAGAGAGGCTGCCTTGGTCAACAGTCGCTTAATATCGGGATATTTCCAGTGCCAGGTCTGCAATGGATAGGTGCCCGTGTATGCGTTTTCGGTGGACGACACAGAGGTCACATTATGTGGCCACATTATTCTTAGCCGGATTTCTGCCGATTTGTATTTCCATAGACGATGATAACTATTTTGGCCTTTTTCTCTTTAAAATTGAAAACCATCTTCTCGTGACAGTTTCATTTTAAAGAAAAACGGGTAAAGCAATAAAGAAAAAAAAAAACAATCGCCCTCAATCATTCTCTCTACAATATTATACACATAACAATTTACGTAATGGGGATTCTTTTCTCTCTTCAGATATATTAGCGCTTTGCAAAACTAATTTAAATACTTCTATTGCTACTAATAAATTCTCTGTTCCTGGCTATCTTCTACTTGGTTCAAAAAGAATCAACGTTACATATGCATGGCGTTGGTGTTGAAATCCTTTAAAAAAAATTCAAATTAAAGAGGTGGTGATAATAAGGTTTGTGGGCTTTACTCAGATCATTCAAATATGACCTATGTATATAACTTTAGCACACTCCCTCACCTAAAACATGACCTATGCATATAACCCTATAACTACCCTCCTTTTTCTTTTTTTTTACGAAACAGACTGTCTAAGTGTTGACTTCTATGTTCACTTTTATATTTACACACGCTATATCTCTGATATGGAGCACTTTATCCCATAAATATAGTACATCTTGAGACTATATTTATATATATATATATATATATATATATATATATATATATATATATATATATTGAACAATAAAAATTAAAAATTAAAATCTTTAGACACACTGGGTTGTAGATTAATATTCTTTCCTTTTTTATTATTATACCATTTAGATTCCTCGATTAGTTTCGACCAAAATGGGCATAATCGGAAGAAGAAATATTTCTGCTTGCTGGTAGCACTAAACTACAGTATATATATATATATATATATATATATATATATATATATATATATATATATATATATATATATATATATATATATAGAGAGAGAGAGAGAGAGAGAGAGAGAGATTGGTGTATACGGAATAAATTCCAATAACCAACAAATTCTATTCTTAAAAGAGTGCTCAATACAGAGAAATTGATGGATTTTTTATATATTTATTCAACAGGTTTTATCACTTAAATGTTATTTTTAGTAGATACTTGTATATGAGTAGATACATTCATTATTAAACAGTACATTTATTTATTTATTTTCGTGCACAGGCCTGAATATTCGAGAAATCTTATTAGAGAAAAATATGAACACTCTGGTCGAATTCGAACCAGCGTTCCCTAGAGGAAAACGTCATTAGATCTGACTTGCTTTGACCTCACGGTTATATAGAGCTTCAATAGTAACTTTAAGCATATATATATATATATATATATATATATATATATATATATATATAACATCATAATTGTCCATCCCACTAAATGTTTAATATATAAAACCTATGAAACTAATTGAGTTTCATTTTTCTACATTTTCAGACACGTTTAGCCATCTTGACACCATTTTTCGTAAGAATCCTTGAAAAACCCTTTGATTTATTCAGCTAGAAAGAGAACAGGTTAAAATCATTTTGTATCAGCTACACTATATCTTCTCAGCTGAGCAATGGTGAGAGGAAAAGATCATCCAGTCCTTCAGCAATTGTCCCAACATTCATACTCTGGCTTCCATCTTTAAAGTCCATTCAAGGATCATCAAGAGAACGGTGAATAAGTTGAAAAAAGAGGGAACAGTGGAGAGGAAACCTTGATCAGGGGACCAAAACAGGAAGAGGGTTCATTATTTCAATTTAGAGCTAAAGAGTTCAATTAGAAAAGGTCCAAATCAATCCATAAGACGTTTGACACGTGAGAAAAGAGTTTCACCTATGACAGTCCAAAGAGCTGTGAAAAATGACTAGAAAATGAAATCGTACGTGAAGCTTGTTAGACATCTTGTTACACAAGAATATAAAGTTAGACAGTTAGAGAGGGCGGAGATCATTAACTTCCTTTCAATACTTCATGAACTTCCGATCCTTAACTATTATTAATTAATGATGTACTTGTCATTTTCTTTTATGATCGATTTCATTACGATACTCTTGTTATGGTTGAAGAGTAACTATACATTCTTACTGCCCAAAGTAGAGTCCAGTGGTGTTATAATACATCGAAGAATTCCAGTAAGATTAACTAATTATTTCAACGGTTCAAATCTTAATCTAACAGTTTGGCAATTTTACCTGATTCGGACAGTTTTGCTGTTACACATTATACACACACACACACATATATATATATATATATATATATATATATATATATATATAATCATCCAGAGATAGACTGTTTCGCTGTATCACAGCTCATCAGTATGGCTATATATCTGATTGCTTCGAGTCGGTATCGAAATCCGACCGATTTGCCACCAGTCAGAGATTCTACCCAGAAGCTATTGTCGCACGGCAGAGCGGAAGTGAAATTTTAATTTTTTTTATTATGCGAGAGACGTCAGTAGAAGAGCCTTGCATTAGCAGCAGCAGCCACTGTTTAAAAAATCAGCCGTTCCTCTCCGAGAGCTCAACCGATTTATTTCGAGAGCATAAATAGTCATCCGCAGAGAGGCTGTTTCGCTGTATCACGGCTCATCAGTGTACAGACAGATTAAAAAAGAAATCTTTTGCGGTCGTTCCTGGGTCATCTTTTGTTTAAACATTTCAAGTAAGGCAATAAATCCCCTACCACGCAGA
Source organism: Acanthosepion pharaonis (assembly GCA_903632075.3). Taxonomy (NCBI): domain Eukaryota; kingdom Metazoa; phylum Mollusca; class Cephalopoda; order Sepiida; family Sepiidae; genus Acanthosepion; species Acanthosepion pharaonis. The sequence continues at coordinate 3,060,946 of CAHIKZ030005575.1, read as the reverse complement.
GGCTTACAGATAGTGAAACATTATTAAGGAACGGGAATAATACAATTGTATGGAATAAGAAGGCAGATGATAACAATTGACACATTTTTGAAGATCAGACTTAACTTGAAAACAAGATGTCGGAGAAGAGTACCCTAAGCGTAATATGTGAGAAAAGAAACTGTTCGCATAGAAGCTACGATTGCATCTAGCCGTTTCATCTGTAAAATTATGCTGTTACAGTATATATCGGAATATATATATATATATATATATATATATATGTATGTATATATATATAAGAATTGGAAATAGACCTATATGGTAATGAAACATGCATAATATTAAAGATAGTCGTGTTATAATATATAATTATAACACTACTATGAAACTGTTCGCACAGAAGTTACGATTGCATATGGCCGTTACATCTGATTTTCATTCAGATTTTCCCTTCTGAAATTGGGTGTCTTATATGACGTCAAATACTATATATATATATATATATATATATATATATATATACAGAGAGAGAGAGAGTCATCCAGAGACAGACTGTTTCGCTGTATCACAGCTCATCAGTGTGTTTAGATATACGATTGTACTAGTACTGCGCATGTCAGGTTTTCGTAAGTACAACCGCTTTATTAGATTTTGCTTTTTTCAAAGACAGTCTTAACCTTAAGAAATCTCCCATCGGATAGGATAACACTAGCCGTGAATAAACATTTGATTATCGACTGTATTCAGTGTTTCCTTGTATCGTCTATCCGCCGGCTTTCATGAGACGAATGTCAGAGATCCCGATCGAATATGCAAAGTTCACGAAACTTTGAGTGAAAATCTTTAGCTCCACTCTAATTAGTTTGTGCAAGCCAACTGTTATGAGAATGCTATTTACACGGATGTGCGGCATCACTGAGGCAATTCCCTGGAGTATAATGAAACTGAACTCGCGACATAGGCAAATGTCAATATCTGCAGTTCGTGCAGTGCTGATAGTGAGTCATTAGTTAGTGACATCGCACTATACACGCCTATATTGGGGAAAGACAGAGAAGCGGGTGAGGGTTAGATTGAAGTACGGATGTTTTCCTTTTATGACATTTATACTTGTTTATTTATATAACGCGAATAATGAAAGAGTTTTCAGTAGGTCACGTAAAATTTAACGGTGCCAATCAAAAGAACGCGAGAAGGGATGGTGTCCGGAGTTAAGCAACTCTGTTTTTATCTTCGACAAGGTACGTTCCGAAGATGGGTGGTATATGACGGCACATAAAGCTCCCCTCTTTTTTTTTTTTTACTAAAAATATCTTTTAAAATTCCCCTGCATTATATATGCCATATATAGGTTTAAATTCGCGATAGTCCGCAGAAATTAGCTACCTGGCAACTTCTATTTGTTTAGACTTAAACAAGAAGGAGCAATGGAACACGTGGATGACAATGCCTGATCACGAGCTTACACTTACAGGAAGGATAAAAAGACCCAACATTGCACAAGTATGCGAATAGACAAAGCAAGCTTGGAATAATATTAGACCAGAAATTGTGAAATCTTTTAAAAGGTATGGCATTAGCAATGCTTTCAAAGGAACGAAAGATGGCGCATTATTTAACGACGATAATAGTATTATTGAAAATTTATATCAGAGCTTTGATAACGAAGACGACGAATTTTATGGATTTGAAGATGAAAAAAATAATGGTAACTCTACTGTTTTGCTCACTTGTAATAATTGCTTGATTTTTATTTTGTTTTTCTTACCTTTGGATATAATAAAGTTTTTTATAGGCTCGTGTTGTTTTTTTTCCTATTATTTTTCGTTTATTTGTAATCATGGCTTGTTTATCCAAAATAATACCTCATAAATATAACCTACGTTGTAACATTTACTAATAATTTGACTAATTTTGCTAATTACTATTCTTTTCTTGATTTTCCCTTCTGAAATTGGGGGTACGTCTTATACACCTGTGCGCCTTATATGCCGTCAAATACGGTATCTTTCCGAAGAATGGCCTGAAAGAGACAGATAATAAAGGCAAGAAATCAGTAGAGAACGTGTTGGAAAACCACTCCACCATCTTTCTCAAAAATGCCAAGCCAGACACAGATAATAAAGAAATTGAGTCTGTAGAGAATCCATCAGTAAAACACTTCCCTATATTTCACAATAATGGAAGGCACTTCACAGAGAATAAAGGAATGGAGTCTGTGAAGAAAGCATCGGGAAACTCATCCACTAAATTTCTTAATAATGCCTGACAATATCTGTCTATATATCTGAGATGAGTTATTATGTACACTATTTAATTATTCGGACTATTGTCCTCATCTTTGTCGCAATATTTATTACAACGTTTCGGCCGTGGGAAGGCCCCGGCCTTCTTCAGGTGGTTGGAATGTCGAACTGAACCCTTTATTTCGCTCACTGAGGTAGACTGTTCTAGTTCCACGTGCCATGTTTTTAATGGATGCCAGTTATCAGTTATCTCCTGTTAATTTCCCTCCCCAATTTATACACTGCCTTAACCGGGTATTGAACTCATACTCTTTGGGTCCTGTCACTGGATCTAACTACAGTCTTTATCTGTCTCTTTAATGGCACAGTGGATAAAGGAGTTAGTTTGATCCAGTGACAGGACCCAAAGAGTGTGAGTTCAATACCCGGCTAAGGCGGTGTTTACTTACTACTTTCAGTTCAACTTTATAATATAATAAATAGGTTTCTCAATCCACTGAATGTTATCACATCTTTAGTATTGATAGGAGTTTCCTACTTAACCCCGTGCTGGGTATGATGATAAACTACATACGCGTCCTGGGTAAGACGATAAACTACATCCAACAGCAAGGCCTCTGATCAGGGGTTTTCAAGAGTGTGGAACCACCTCTTAATTGCTGATGTTCCCTGGTCCACCCTGACCCTTGGTGGTAGCACCTGTTAAGGTCCAATCTATGGGCAAATAGTTAACCCCCAAACTGGGGTCAAGTCAGTATGAAAGTGTAAAAATAAGTTTTAATACCAGCAATACATTTTTTTTAAAATATTACCAGCAATGAATTTTGGAAAAAAAATTATTACCAAAAATATATTTCTGAAAAAAATATTTATCCGCAATACATTTTTGAAGGAAAAAATATTACCAGCAATATATTTTTGGTAAAAAAAAAAGAAATTAGCAGCAATACATTTTTGAAAAATAAAATATTACCAGCAATAAAATAACTTGTCGGCATTAAATAACACATTGAGGTTGATATGCCGTAAAACAAACCAGACCTTCATAACCCTTTGTTAAAGATAGAGTAGAAAGTTTACCTTGATTATACTATTATTTTCTCTTCAAGTTAAATGTGCTATCCATTTTAGTCTGTTGCTGCTGTTGAAATTCTTCAAGCGATGTAGTTATTTGGTACTGTTCTTTGTTTTGTTTTATTCTGTAGCAGCAGTCTACGAGATCCGTTGAATAGATTTTTAGTCACTGATCTGAGAAAATGGTTGTATATAGTTGATAGTTAAGGCATGTCTGTACGAACTATACACCGACCCTGGCGTCCATATGAGAGCCTCGATCTGGCAAGGATATTTAATCATGTGACTCGTGTTTTTAGTTTAATATAGTGTTTTACCAGTTCTGAACAAAACTAAGTCTACTACAACCTTTCTTATGTTTATTTTCCCTTTCTTATATACTAAATGGATTATATCTGATGTATACAGCGAGTTATTTGCAGTTTTCAGCATTTATCAATTCTAGATTCTGCGTATTCATCGCTTCTTATTTTATTCCAGTGTGACACCATGCATACCTGACGAGTTGAAAGAAATATTCATAGATATATGATTTGTTTTTTTACGGTTTATCAACCATTTAATAAGTATTTAAAGCCGAAAAATATTTTGGGTTTTAAGAGTAATTCTTTCCTTACATTCAAGCGATCTGGGAGAAAGAAAGGGAAAACGAAGAAGAAAGAAAAAAAAAATACGAAAACAGGTCATAGCCGAGCACACACACACTGACAGATAGCAGGTGTCGAAAATATTCAGGTCACCTGAGGAACAAGCATTTGACAGATTTCCTCGTGTCCACGAAAAATGGAAGTTTGTTATCAATTGGATGTCACCCAAGGGAAAAGAAAGAAAGGAGGAAAAGAAGAAACGAAGTTTAGGGACAATGAAAATATTGATAAGTAACAAGTGGGAAAGTGTGTCATTGGAATGATAGTAGAGGTCTAAGTGGGTGGGGAAGTGTATCTAAGGATATGAAGACAAACCATTAATACGAAAACATAGACAGTCTTCAGAATTAGAAAAAGCCCACACAAGATTTTTGTTATCAAGCTTCGAGCGAAAGGAAAATCAAATATTTTTATTTTCGCTTCAGAAACGCCAACTAGTCTGAGAAATTCCTTTCTTAGATCATATCCAATTAGCGATAAACTGCTTGACAAATACCACGTGTTAAAAAGCCGAGAGCGTCATCTCGGTCGCTCATGATAGGGGCGATTTAATTAATATTTTTGTTTTTTAAGCAAAGTATTTCTTTCCCAAAACAAAGCCATGGATTGTCCACGCCCGACTAGGACGTCATTGGCTAAATAGATCACATGACATACGAAGGAGGAGGAAAGATACCCGACCAGGACCTCATTGGCCGAGAGCGGTCACGTGACGCACGAGGAAAATCGGTCGACGCCCCTATCAGAAGTGTAAGTGTGAGGAGTCGATACGAAGAAGCGGGGAAGTGGATACGTCCCTCAGAGGCACAGTAAGGAAGTGGGAGTGAGAGGAGAGTTACCGAAAATGGAAAAAGAATGAAAATCCCTAACCAGAAATACGAAGGGTGGATACGTATTTAGAATTATCGAAGAACCCCCTGGCGCCGACAAACCCACCCCAGTTTTGACGGCGTCAATAAAAAAAAACCCCAACCGACAGAAATCAGTGCAGCCGCGGACGGCAAGCGGAGGGAACCGCGGTCGGCGGGCCGAATTCGTTCGCCCCTTAGCGGGCAGGAGAGGCCAGTTCGTTTGGCCTAAGTGAAGAAGTTCGTTCGACCCAAGCTGACGAGAAGAAGTTAGTTCGCGCACCAACGGCGGAGATGAGTGACCAGTAATTCAGACTCTGGAGAGAAGAAGTTCGTCGACCCAAGCCAGAGAGAAGAAGTTTGAGTTGAGCCGCGGACCCTGGCGAGAAAGTTTTGAACCTTGACGACAAGCAGAGATGAGCGCCCAGTGTTGAAACCGCGTCAAGATAGCTGACCAAGATTCACGCACACTTCTGGACTCTTCTTCAACCAAGAACAAGTAGTTTGAAGAGCGACTTAGAATCAGACCACAGAAATAAGTTTTTTCGACTTTCGTCCAAAGACACACCGAAACACAAATTTCTTAGGGAGCAGACAACTTGAAGCCTTAAAGTTGCCTAGTGAAAGCGTCGTGCCACAATCCACAGAACGGGTCGGGAGGTAGACATAGTCCTATGTACCGAGCAAATAGACATAAAAGGTTTGTTATCTTTTTCTTTGATACTTTGGACTTTGTGAGTTTTTATTTTATTTTATTTTATACATAATTGTGTGTTATCACCCCCGTTGAACTCAGCTTGCATTACGGCCCCAACCCCTGTTTGATCTCGTCTGTCTAAGATCAATTCACAACGTGGGTAGGCAGACTGGAGATCAGTGCAGTTACCCTGGTAACCAGGCGTTGGAAGCAGGTTAGGAACGGCGAGGCTGGTATCAATCTAACCAAAGGGTTAGAACGTCACGTTTGGAGCAGCGACACTCGGACGGAGCAGCAAGGAGCGAACTGCTGACGCCGCGGCGAAGACGTCACAATCGACGCCGTGACCAGGACATCAGAGCCTGGGGCAGCCACGTGACGTCACACCAGTTCTAGATCATAGCTTCTCTTTTGGAAAGGTTTATCTGAAATCCTATTTCTTGAAGAGCAAAACAAAAAAAATGGTGGGAAGATAGGACATAGCAATAATCATTATTATTATTAGTTATACAGGATGTCCATAAAGTTCGTGTGCCCTTTAAAAAACTTATAACTTTATTTGTATTTGCGATAGAAATAATTTGTGAAAAGGATTAGAAAGAAGTAAATGTATATTTTTTAAAGTTTTATTGAAATTTTATTTAAGTCTCCACATGTCTTCCATCATTAGCAATACAAAGGGTAATACGATTTTGCAGTTCACGGAAAACATTTGCTAAGCGATTTACAGTAATGCATGAATCACATTTGTTATTTTAGCTATACTTAAAACTAGGTACATAAAACTTTAACATTTTTTAGTGATTATTTCTATCGCAAATACAAATTAAGTTTTTTAAAGTGCACACGAACACTATGGACACCCTGTATAAAGAGAGATAGAAAGTGATAGAGGCCAATGATTAATTTAACTTTCCCTTCAGAGATTCGTTATCCATTTAGAGCTTTCTCTGTTGCCCTACGAAGGTTATAGCCAACGGCAATCCCTGATGATTGCTACTCTGTTGATAGAAATTTCTGGAATAACCATCATGAAATGCGGAGTTTCGGTTGAATGTAGAAATTCTGCCCACTAAAGGAATTGGGGATTTAACCATCGTCTTTAAGAGTTATTTCCTTTCCGGAAATTCGTGATCATGGCTCTCCACAGTTTCCTTTTTTAATGCTTTCTCCTTTCAAGATGTAGACTCTAACACTCGCTGAGTTTCTTTTTTTAAATGCCAGGTCCTATCAGGATGTAGGCGATCATGGCTTTCAATTGTTTTCTTTACTTCAATACCCTTAAAATGTTTATTGTCACATTTATCGCCTACTCCAAGCATTTGAATTACTGAGATTTTCAATCTGTTGTTGTGTTCCTTTTTTATCATTCCAAGCGCACCTACTATGACCGGTACTATTCTTGTTTTCAATTTTTACATTTTTTTCTATTTCGATTTCCAGGTTTTTATACTTCGGTATTTTTTTCAAATTCCTTGATTGTTATGTTACACTTCAGTCGACAAACCAGATCAATTAGTGGACTAGTTTTTTTTTTTTTTTTTTTTTTTTTTACAGTTATGTTCGGCCTATTTACTTAATTCTCTGTGTCTGTAAAAAGGGTGAAATCCTACAGAATTATAAATGTCTTTCTGTAATCACTGTTGTATGATATTCATACCAGTGTTTGTTAAGCTCTTGTCCAAAGTGTTTGCATATCGTCCAGTGTAATTACTGCCCCACTCTATCCTGACTATTTTTACATTCATTTTTACACTGTCGGTACAGTTCTAGATATTCCACTTGATACAAAATGAAGCGATTGGTTCATGCCTTCCAAATAAACAATAGTAAGTGACGTAACTATAATAATAATAATAATAACAATGGTGACAGTGGTGATAATGGTTATGATGATGATTGTGGTGACACTGACTTATCGGTTATTTTTAACGGTCTTTTGTTATTTATTTAGTAATTTATAAAAAAATAATTTATAAGCCATAATACAAACACTTATGGTAAACCTTTCTTTTATTAGTATCTATATATTATTTGTACTTATATGTAAAAATATTCGTGTAATAACAGGATAAGGAAGATTTAAATATGCTTTCATATTATTGAACATAAGAGAGAAAAAGTCAAATTAAAACTCCTTTGAAAATCGAAGTTATGTCGGCGTCTGATGAAGCACATAATATCTCCTTGAGATCCAAATGCTTATAAATGAAAAAATTCACCGTTGTTGTTAATAATAGCAATAGTAAAATAAAAATAGCAGAAGACCTGTGCCCGTGAACGTGGTGGCTCACTGTGATGTAGATATGCTCTGGTGCCCAGGAATCAGGCCCAACGTATGGGTATAATGGTGACATAACGAAAAATATTGCTAAACCCCATCGATCGTCACACGTGTCAACAAGGATTGCGATCGCCAGAGAGGGTATCAGTGTGGGATCGTAAAGTCTGGAACTGGAACAAACTCTACCCAAGAGGAACAACACGCCGAGGAAAGTCCTCACAGAGGCCCTCTGTATTCATTAAAAGAAAATCTCATTGAAAGAACAATACATAAATCGTCTAGGGACGAGTATATTGAAGTAATGATAGCTTTTTGCACTGCTACGATAAATCCGACAACGATTAAATCCACTTATAATATCTGGCAAGAAAGACATCCATCAAACAGACTAAATATCGATGCCAATAAAGTAGCCAATGTCAGGGGGAACATCACCATCAGAAAAAAAAAACTGACATAGAACTGGAAAGCATCCAAGAAAACATCAAAGATAGATTAAAGGTTAACACCGATAGGCTAAATGTCCAGAGGATACACATGCAGAGGAACAAATAGAAACTAATTATAATATTTCCTCTGAGGTACACAAGAAAAGAAAGAAAGATAATGAGAGATAGAAGAGAGAAACAGAGATCACAAAAACATCCGACATAAATGGGAGAATGTAAAGGAAATGTATTTCGAGGAAAAGTCAACAATTTCAAATGTAAGAAATAACCGTTAAATGAAGGAAACCATCAACCTCGCTAACTAAACAATTAGAAAAATAAGGGACGAAATATAAAGACCGATGAACCTGACAGATAATAATCATCTTATATATGCGGCCTCGGCAACGATCGCAGAAACAATAGGTGAAAAAGTAAAAACACAAAGTAAATGAAAAAAAAAACACGCCAGTCTGGAAAGTAAAATAGAAACCGAAATAAATAAACTACAAGGATAACTTTCACTTCTAAGTGAAGTAGACAAGTTGTGAAAAAGGAGACATATAAAGAATAAGACTGACTTACTAAACGTTGAAGAGAAGCTGAAAAAACAAATTCAAGTGAAGGCACATAGAATCAGGCATTATGCAAAAAAACGAAACAGATACTTCTGGGTAAACAAGATCTTCAAAGAAGCTGCCAAGAAACTATATCGAGAACTGGGAAAAATAAAACAGAGATAAATGACCCACGTAATATCCAGGAAGTTGAGGAGTTCTGGTGTAAGATGTGAGAAAACATGAGCTACGTGTATCAAGCAACAACAGGGACAACACACACTCATAGTGGGCCAAAAATGGATGGATATCAATATTACTGAAACAACTGTTGCCATCTGTAAAATCAAAACTGGAAGGCGCCATGAATAGATCGAATAACCAATTTTTGGATAAAAATAAATATCTAGCACCCACCAAGACCTCGCAAGAGCATACAATGATAAACCAAAAAAAAATGCGTCAAATGGCTTAGGTGGGGAGTAACATAACTACTACACCTACAAAAAAGAGACACAGAATCCGAATGACTATAGGCCCATAACCTGCCTACCAACAATGTACAAGATCCCCACTTCTATCATAACCAAGAAGACATACAACTTCCTTGAGAAAAACAATTACTCCTAGAAGAACAGAAAGGATTCAAAAGAGGAAGTAGTCATAGTGCAAGGGCCAACTAATTATCACTAAAATGGATATTGGAAGAGGTGAAAACAAAGTTAAGAAACTGATCGATAACATGGATCGATTACAGAAAGGTGTTCGATAGTGTGCCACACCCATGGATAGAGAAACGCCTAATAATATACAGATTATGCCCCACAACGGTCAAATTCATTCTATCAGTGTCACATAATCAGCCATGGAAGTTACAAACATCTGGATTTAAGGCTGAAATGGAAAGCTTTATTCTTGCAGCGCAAAACCAGTGTCATTTTACTAGGAACTTTTCAGGCAAATATACATAATAGTGTGGATCAGGTTCTGTTCAAATATTAGGAAACCATAGACCGTCTAGTCTCAGGGTGTTAAGTACTTGCGCCAATGAATATAAAAATCGTCAGGAGAGAGTGGGGCAGTATTTACACTGGACAATATGCAAACACTTTGGACAAGAGCTTAACAAACACTGGTATGAATATCATACAGGAGTGATTACAGAAAGACATTTATAATTCTGTAGGCTTTCACACTTTTTACAGACACGGAGAATTAAGTAAATAGGCCGAACATAACTGTAAAAAACCGAAAAGAAAGAAAAAATGGAATTTTATGGATAGTCTGTACTTATGATCATATATATTTTGAACAATAAAAAAATATTAAAAATTAAAATCTTCAGACACACTGGATTGTAGATTAATATTCTTTCGTTTTTTTTTTATTATTATTTAATTTAGATTCCTCGACTAGTTTCGGCCAAAATGGCCATCATCGGGAGAAGAAATATTTCTGCTTGCTGGTAACAGTAAACTACAGAAATGAATATGTGAAATATATATAATGAAATGGACAATTATTCTAAGTCATTTTTATGTTTATTCATTCTTTTTATAGATACAAATATTTAAGTAAATGCTCGGTTTTATAATAAACAGTATTAAACAACATTTATCGGCCTGAATGTCCGAGAAATGTTAATAGAAAATATTCGTCCTCAGACAGGAACCGAACCTGTATTCTATACAGAACCGTCATATAGTCTGACATGACTTAACCGATCGGGCCACGGAGGATCGATTCATTAGCAAGGTCGATTTTACTGCTTTTAAACTTCAATCTTCCATGAATCTCTCCCGTACATTCATATATGCTCAAAGCGTATCCAAATGTAAAAAAATGACGTCACACATTATGAAATGGACAAAGTCCGACAATTATTTTAAAGACATTTTTATGTTTATACATTCTTTTTATAGATACAAATATTTAAGTAAATGATCTGTTTTATAATAAACAATATTAATAGCATTTACCGGCCTGAATGGCTGATCGGTTAAGGCACGTTATTGGTCAAAGTTGAATTCAACCAGGTAACAGTGGTATTAAAAGTAGTAGTATTAAAATCTATACACGTATAAATAAAGTAAATTAAAAAAAATTAACATACAGAGCTTTTGAATTTAAAACACAATAGAGAGCAGCCTATTACATATAACTGCGCTCATACACATACACACTCAAATATATATATATATATATATATATATATATATATATATATATATATATATATATATATATATGGGGGTATGTAGAAAAATAGGAAAAGACACGTTAGGTAAATAATCCGGAGTTCTTTAATATTTTTATTTTTATTTAAAAAAAACAGTGCTCCATACAGAAGTAGAGCTTAAGTTATAATTATTTTTTAAAAAAATATGATTCCTTCGCTACATAAGAGTTCTCATGTTTTAAAACGAGAAAGCCCTGTTTCATGCTCAAGCGAAATTTTCTCTTGAGGATGAAACAGGGCTTAATACTTTAACTCAATTTAATTTTAATAATTATACTGAGGTTTTCGGCTGTCGTTTTTGAAACATGAGAACTTTTATGTAGCGAAGGAATCATATTTTTTAAATAATAATTATAATATATATATATATATATATATATAAATTTAAAAAATTAGGAGATCAGCTGATGACGCTACTTTGGTTTCAAGTTTTCGTTATATTAGGGGATCCGGGCTAAATGATCTCCTAACGCTTCATAATTTAAATATAAATGAACGCACAACGTGAAGCGTAATAGAAGGGGAGGAAAATAGCCAGGGCATTTAAATTGTATCAGGGTGGATTATTTAGACAGCATATTACCCTCACTTACAATAGTATGCAACGTGTTTATGAAGATTGGGTGATATCCATTAGTGTTCATAGGTATGGTATATAACAATTATTTTAATGTAATTTCTATCATCAGTTGTTGTATTTTCATTGCACTGAAATCTGGTTTACCAACTGGACATTATATTGCTACAAAGTGACTCTTCTTGACAGTCTTATCAATAATTATCGCTAGGGTTACTTTTGCTCAACACCGCAAGATGTTACAAAACCTTTACGTTAATCTAGGACCTCGTGCCCTTGTTCATTAGCCTAGTCAGTTCGAGATTTTCATATGCATAGAGCCCAACCTGTTAAAACAATGCCAGCTGCGTAAAACCTCTTTCTGGGATCAATTGGTGAAAATGGCTTTGAGAGAATGAAACCTGTAGGACAATAAGAAGGCCATTCTTCATCTAAACCTTGTGAAATGACGCTAGGGAGTCACGAACTAACAACTAAGCCACATAGCAGAAACTAAATAAGCTGTGTTCAACAGCAGCAAACGGACATCACAATGATGATATTCCACACTACTTCAAACAAAAAGTTAGGAAGGAAACTCCCAACAGTACTAGAAAGTGTGATAACAGCTACTGGACTTGGGAAACCTATTTTCCTGAAAAGTTATTTGAAGAGAGAGATTTTATGAATTTCAACTGAAAACGGTACTGGCGGTGTAGTCAATGACTACCAAAGGATTCCTGATAAGGAAATGGATTATATTATACTAATATAAGCATTTGTGATCCTGAAGTCCCAGTCCATGAGGTTCAAAGAAGGATAGTCCTCTATAAAACCTACAGGGTTCATTCAGTCAAAGTCATTTTTGATGATTGATTTGACAAAGGCGTTATATACAGTTTAGATCTTTCTGAGCAGGTTGGGTGCCATACATGACATCCATATGAAAATTTTGTTCTGACGAGACTATTAAGTAAAATATGACTAGAATTCTTAGATCAATGTTCTGGTTTTGTAGAAACTTGTAATGTCGAATAAAGATAATGGATTGGGGCTATAGAATTAGAAACAAAGAGCTGTACCTAATAACAGAAAGACTACCGACAGCAGCAACAACTGAAATGGATAGCAGATGTAACTAAAAGAGAAAATAATGATATAATCAAAATGTTGATATTCCACATGACTTCAAATAAAAGGTTAGGAAGGAAACCCTCATTAGTACTTGAAAGAGTGATAACAGCTACTGGACTTGGTAAACCTGTTTTCCTGAAAATTCATTTGAAGAGAAAGATTTTATGAATTTCAAGTGAAAATGGTACTGGCGGCTTGATCAATGAATACCACAGGTTACTTATAAGGAAATGACTAATATTATACTAATATAAGCATTTGTGATCCTGTAGTCCCAGTCCATGAGGTTTGAAGAAAGATGGTCCTCTATAAAACCTACAGGGTTCATTCATACAAAGTCATTTTTGATGTTTCATCTGAGAAAGAGTTTGTATACAGTTTAGAAACCTAGACACTAGAAGACCGATAAGATTCTTCATTAATCCGAAGATCAACACTTTCCAAATTTTTAAGCCTGAAACGGTTTGGAGCGAATAAAACCTGGGAGTCTTGGCAAAGACTATCTTTCTTTAACCATTGTGGACTGGCGCTACAAAATTACAAACAAAGAAATATACTAAAATAAAAAAATAAAAAAAAAACACACCACTTGAGGACACTTATGCTTATCATCAGAAAAAAACATTTGAACTTTCTAGGGCACATAATGGAGAAAGAAGGCTTGGAAATATTGACACTCACAGGAAATACTGAAGGCAAGAGAGACAGAAGAAAACAGCAAATAATTGACGTAATGAGCTTTTGTAAATGGATGGTTGAACTATGTTTAGGGGAGATAACAAAAAGACAAAATTTACTAAGAGCTGCAAAGGAGAAGGAAATTGTGGAGAGCCATGATCACTAACGTTCTGAAGAAACATGGCAAATAGAAGATCACTACCCAGCAGTTCTGTCTAATAACTGTTCTATTTCCTTTACTTTTTGACAGTTTGTTGAAAAGCAAGGAGAAAAACATATATGTTGCATTCAGTTTTCTCCTCTACTTTACAATAGTCAGATTAGGTCGAAAATGGAGTACTGCTGCCATATATGTTCAGGAGCTACACAGTCTTCAATTTCCAGTCTTGAAAGAGTCCAAGAGTGTCGCCAGAAAAAAAAAAACACTACAGCCCACTCACTGCTCTATCACGGAATTTCATGGAAATTGTTCAGATGGACTACATTTTGGATCATCTCTCGATTTTTTTTCTATTTATTGAGTTGGCGAGACCTTCACAGTCAAAATCCAACTTTGAAAAATACATGAAGACTTCTTAATAACAGGAGATATGCTGAAGAAATGGCATATAGAAAAAAAAGAGGTTAGAAAAACATTCATTGTGGATTGGCGCTACAGAATCATAAGCAAAGAACTATACCAAAAAACAGAAACCACACCACGTGAGGAATTGGTACAGAAGCAACAGCTAAAATGAAAAGCACATTGTAACTCGAAGAGAAAGTAATGACATAATCAAGATGTTGATATTCTACAGCAGAAGGTTAGGAAGGAAACCCCCATTAATAATAGAAAGAGCGATAACAGCTACTGGACTTGGATAACCTGTTTTCCTGAAAAATTGTTTAAATTAAATAATTTTATAGATTTCCGCCGATCGTAAACCTGTTTTTTTTTTTTTTTTGGTCAACGAATGCCGAATGTCTGCTCATAAGGAAACAACTAATACGATTATTACCACGTATCCATTTGCTACGATCGTACACTAATTATTTCTTGTGTTGGAGATTTGCAGACATATGAGATCCAATTAGTAGTTCTTGGACTGTTCCTGTTTCTGATAACCATATATTATATTTCCATGCAATTAATAGATAGTCCTTTCTCTTCGGGTAGGGCTAGGACCAGGAGTTCCTGCTGTTTTATTTCTGTGCCTGACATCAATACTGTGTTGGTAAACGAAATTAGCCAATCCCAAATGCATTCTGGGATATTTGTCCGACTTATAGTTTGTTTAAATGCATATCAACAATTTATGGGTCATTTAATGCCGAAATTAACTTTTTTTCTTGGGAACTTTGGCGCAATAATCTGATATGTTACTTTGTTTTCGCAATTAAATACACAAATCGATTGTTGGTGATTTTTTTTACTATGAGAATATATTGCTGGAATTTTTATAAAAGTGTATTTTTATACATTTATAGTGTTTCAATTTTAATTCACTATTTGCTTATAGTTGAGACCCTGAGAGGTGCTACCACCCAGGAGCTGAGTGGACCTTGGAACAACAGTAATTAAGAGATGGCCCCATGTTTCTCAATACCTCGCTGTCAGAGACCTTGCTTACGGATTTAGTTTATCGTCATACCCAGGATGATATTTTGTGACGTTCAACAATAATACTAATGTGGGTTCATTGGGTGTTCAAAGTACATATGATATTCTTATATACTTATGATATACTTATAAACTTATCATATATTTATGAGTGAAGGAAAATGTTATAGTGGAATACACCTATTCTATGGTTGATAGACTCTCCCACCTATAATAATTAGGAGTAGTAGTAACAAGTCAGTCGTTAAGCGAGTTGGTCAGTCGATGTCGAACGACCGTTAGTAGGATATTTAAGTATCAGCCACCACAACTAGATTACTGAGTCATTACCTATTATATCAAGTTCCTAACGTTTTGTACTGTGGCACCATGCATACCTACGAGTTGAAAGAAATATTCATAGATATATGATTTGTTTGTTACGGTTTATCAACCATTTAATAAGTATTTAAGGCCGAAAAATATTTTGGGTTTCAAGAATAATTCTTTCTTTACATTCAAGCGATCTGGGAGAAAGAAAGGGAAAACGAAGAAGAAAGAAAGAAAAAATAATACGAAAACAGGTCATAAGCGAGCACTAACACACACACACACGGCTAGAACTGATAGATAGCAGGTGTCGAAAATATTCAGGTCACCTGAGGAACAAGCATTTGACCGATTTCCGCGTGTCCACGAAAAATGGAAGTTTGTTATCAATTGATGTCACCCAAGGGAAAAGAAAAGAAAGGAGGAAAAGAAGAAACGAAGTTTAGGGACAATGAAAATATTGATAAGTAACAAGTGGGAAAGTGTGTCATTGGAATGATAGTAGAGGTCTAAGTGGGTGGGGAAGTGTATCTAAGGATATGAAGACAAACCATTAATACGAAAACATAGACAGTCTTCAGAATTAGAAAAAGCCCACACAAGATGTTGGCACTGGCAAAATTTTTCTTTTGACAGAATAAATGCCCGCCCTGCGATAGTAAAGATTTTTGTTATCAAGCTTCGAGCGAAAGGAAAATCAAATATTTTTATTTTCGCTTCAGAAACGCCAACTAGTCTGAGAAATTCCTTTCTTAGATCATATCCAATTAGCGATAAACTGCTTGACAAATAACACGTGTTGAAAAGCCGGGAGTGTCATCTCAGTCGCTCATGATAAGGGCGATTTAATTAATATTTTTGTTTTTTAAGCAAAGTATTTCTTTCCCAAAACAAAGCCACGGATTGTCCACGCCCGACTAGGACGTCATTGGCTAAATAGATCACATGACATACGAAGGAGGAGGAAAGATACCCGACCAGGACCTCATTGGCCGAGAGCGGTCACGTGACGCACGAGGAGAATCGGTCGACGCCCCTATCAGAAGTGTAAGTGTGAGGAGCCGATACGAAGAAGCGGGGAAGTGGGTACACGCCTCTCAGAGGAAGGAAGTGGGAGTGAGAGGAGAGTTACCGAAAATGGAAAAGAATGAAAAATCCCTAACCAGAAATAAGAAGGGTGGATACGTATTTAGAATTATCGAAGAACCCCTGGCGCCGACAAACCCACCACAGTTTTGACGCCGTCAATAAAAGCGAAACCCCAACCGACAGAAATCAGTGCAGCCGCGGACGGCAAGCGGAGTGAAACCGCGGACGGCGGGCCGAATTCGTTCGCCCCCCTAGCGGGCAGGAGAGGCCAGTTCGTTTAGCCTAAGTGAAGAAGTTCGTTCGACCCAAGCTGACGAGAAGAAGTAGTTCGCGCACCGACGGCGGAGATGAGTGACCAGTAATTCAGACTCTTCGTCGACCCAAGCCGGAGAGAAGAAGTTTGAGTTCAGCCGCGGACCCTGGCGAGAAGTTTTGAACCTTGGACGACAAGCAATGATGAGCGCCCAGTGTTGAAACCGCGTCAAGATAGCTGACCAAGATTCACGCACACTTCTGGACTCTTCTTCAACCAAGAACAAGTAGTTTGAAGAGCGACTTGGAATCAGACCACAGAAATAAGTTTTTCGACTTTCGTCCAAAGACACACCGAAACACAAATTCCTTAAAGCCTTGAAGCCTTAAAGTTGCCTAGTGAAAGCGTCGTGCCACAATCCACAGAACGGGTCGGGAAGTAGACATAGTCCTATGTACCGAGCAAATAGACATAAAAAGTTTGTTACCTTTTTCTTTGATACTTTGGACTTTGTGAGTTTTTATTTTATTTTATTTTATACATAATTGTGTGTTATCACCCCGTTGAACTCATCTTGCATTACGGTCCCAGCCCCTGTTTGATCTCGTCTGTCTAAGATCAATTCACAACGTGGGTAGGCAGACTGGAGATCAGTGCAGTTACCCTGGTAACCAGGCGTTGGAAGCAGGTTGGGAACGGCAAGGCTGGTATCAATCTAACCAAAGTGTTAGAACGTCACGTTTGAAGCAGCGACACCCGGACGGAGCAGCGAGGAGCGAACTGCTGACGCCGCGGCGAAGACGTCACAGTACGTCGAACCTATTTTAGGACCGACTTAATGAAATACAAGCCTCCACCGTGAAACCACTACATAACAGAAAGAGAATCCCAGAGAACGAAAGTGCGTACTTCGAGCGATTGCGTGTTGAAAAAAAAAACGGTTAGTATTATCATGTAATAATCTAATATAAAAGTAAATGGTAATGGGGATATTAATATTAGCAGTTTCCTTATAAGGAGACATTCAGAATTCATTGACAGAGACGCTAGTACTAAAGTCGGTTGGAATTTACAATTTTCTCTTTAAACAATTTTTAAGAAAATATATTTTTGAAGTCCAGTAGCTGTTATCGCTCTTTCTATTATTGATGGGTTTTCCTTCATAAAATTTATTTAAGGTAGTGTGGAATGCCAACATCTTGAAGAAGTCATTATCTTTTCTTCGATTTACATGTGCTATCCATTTTAGTGACTGCCGCTGTTGAAAGTGTTCAAGTTATCTGTTTTTTGTTATCAGTTGCAGTTCTTTGTTTGCGATTAGTGTCGACCCAGTTCACAAATTTCGAAAAAGTGTTGTCTTCACCAAAACCCAGTGGCTTCACAACTATTTTGCAACGTTGATCTAAGAACGCAGTTATTAGGTGGTCCCAAAAGTTCGTAAACACTTGCAAAAAATTGAAATTTTACTCGCCAAGTAATAACAAAAACAACAAAAATTATTCCTCAAAATAAGGACCATCATTTTCCAAGACTTTCTGCCATCGATCTGCAAGCTTTCGGATCTGGTGAAAGTACCATTCAGCCGGCTTCGAATCAAAGAATTCTTGACACGCTTCCTCGACTTCATCAAACGAGTCGAATCGGCGGCCCTTCAGAAAGTGTTGCATTGAGCGGAAAAGGCTGTAATCTGATGGAGCACAGTCAAAACTGTAGGCTGGATGTGGCAGAACCTCAACGCCGTCCAGCTATTCAAACTTGTCTTTGGTCTTCCTGGCGGTGTGTGGCTTGGCATTGTCCTGCTGCATCAAAGCGCGCTTTTGGTTGATCAGAGCCGGGTACTTTTGTTTCAACTTTTCGTAGACCCGCTCCAGTTGCTGACAGTAAAGTTCGGCACTGATGGCACGACCATTCCGAACCAACTCAAAATGCACGATTCTTTCAAAGTTCCACCAAACGCACAATATGACTTTCTTGCCGAATCGATCTTGTTTTGGAACCGACGGTGACTCTTTCCCATTCTGAACCCATCGCTTGTCTCGATTGTGCTGGATTGTGTTGCATAAAAATTCAATTTTTCGCAAGTCTTTACGAACTTTTGGGACAACCTAATATATACAGCTGAAAATGTAGATATTTTTGAACTGGTTTGATGCTATACACGACATCCATATGTAAGTTTTGATATAACTGGACCATTTAAGAACGCGACCATTTAAGAACGCAACACGAGTTTTAGGGTTAATACCTTGGTTTTGTAGAAATGTTGGGCGAAGAATGAGAAACACATTGATTGACTCGTTTTTTACGGCTTATCAACCATTTGCAGCTTATTTAAAGCCAGAAAATATTTTTATATCGTAATAATTTTCTTTTTAGATATTAATGCTTTAGTGATACAGGTCTTACTAATTAACCCATAGCTGTGGGGGAAAAGAGGTAGATTCATAATTTTCTCAAGTGTATGGTGCGTACGTGAATATAACGAACCGGCAGGAATTTGAACTCTGCTCTCTGATTTTCAATTTCAAACCGTTATCCATTACACCACCTGCTTATCCAAGCTTGCAGTACCTGGAATTATCCAGCAGTCACCCTTCTATGTACTGACCAGGCTAGACATTGCTTAAATTCGGTCATCGTACGGGAATCGCTGTTTCAACGTCAAGCCTGATAAACACGTCATGGCATACTTATAGAGTTTAGTAGTATACTAGCAATTCAAATTTTAACTTGTATTTTCTTTACTGTAAAGATTGGCATTTTTATATCGAAAGTGAAGAAGGCAGCTCTCAGCGTAACAGTATTGAATATAAAAGCCCCGTGTGTGTATCAATTGATTCTAAAGCAAATATAAATAAAAAATAGGAATTAAATATACAGAAAAATAAGAAAACAGAACATATCGCGGAAATAGATAGAAAAAAAACTTGAAAAATGTCTATAAATATATTGAGGTGAAAAAATCACTTTGGAGTAAGTAAAAGAAATTTAAAGGAAAAATAAAAAATCAAAGAGTAGAGATGAATAAGAGGAAAACGTCTGTTAGGAAAAAAGAAAAGAAAGAAACGTAACAATTAATAAATTAAAAAAAAGACAGTGAGAGATCAGAAGAAATAAAAGATGAAGAAGAAGAAGAAATCTCTTGGGAAAAGAAAAGAATAAAGATGAAAAGGTAACAGATAATAAAGAAGAGAGAAGGAAAATAAATATTAAAAAAAGAGAAATTAGAAAAGAAACAGAAAAGATGGTGCAAAGTAGGAAAAACGATATATGGAGAAAATCGAAGAAATGTGAAGGAAAGTCTGAAGAAAGAAAAAAGAATGAGAAAAAAGAAAGAAAGAGAAGATAAAGGAAAATAAAGAAAAAGGAAAAAAATTGAAGAGACTGAAGAAAAAGTAAAAATTATAAAGAAAATTATGAAGAAAAAGAAATAAAACATTATAAGAAAAGAAAGAAGAATGATTGAAAAGATAGAAAAAAAAAGAAAGAAAAAACATAAAATAGAATAAATAAGAAAATCCAAAGAAACGAAAGAAGAAGAAAAGCTAAAGAAAGAAAGAACAGGAATTTAAGAAAAGGACAGAGAAATTAGAAAGAGTTAAAGAAAAAGAAAGAAAATTGAATGGACGAAACAATAATAATAATAATAACAACCAAAGAAAGAAAGAAGAAAAAATAGGAGGAAAAAAATATAAAGAAAGAAAAAGGAGCAGAACTAAAAAAATGATAACATCAAAAAAAAAAAAAAAAAAAAAAAAAAAAAAAATCACGTCGGTGAAAAAGGAAAGGAAGGCTGCAAAAAGTCAACGAAAGAAAAGAAGCCGAGACGGCATAAAGGGGAAAAGAGAAGAAAGAAAAGCTTGAAAAAGAAAGAAAGAAAGAGAGAAGTAAGGAATAAAATAAATAAAATAACATAAAAAGAAATAAAAAAAGAACGATAGGAAATACGCAGGCGGAAAGAAAAGTTAAGCGAAAAGGAGAGTGAAAAAAAGGAAAAATGCAGGAAACGATTGAGAAATAAAAATCAAAAGTAAAATATGTTTTTAAAAATTAGAAATACATAAAGCCGAGAATAAAAAGAGAAACAAAACAAAAAGGACCAAAATACCCAGTAAGGAAAGAATGGCGAAGACTCCACGGGCTTTTAAATAATAATCCTATTAAAATTGTTTTATAAGTATTTTAGGTTTTTAAATACACTCAGAAAGTATCTATCTGTTGATATCTTTGTATGTATGTATGCATGTATCTATCTATCTATCTATCTATCTATCTATCTATGTGAATCTGTTTATATCTATCTATCTTTCTACATCTATCTATCTTTCTGCATCTATCTATCTACTGGAATCTGTTCTTATATATCTATCTTCCTGAATCTACTCATATATATGTGTGTGTGTGTGTGTGTGTGTGTGTGTGTGTGTGTGTCTACGGTAGTATTACACTAAAAAACACCAGTTTTGGTTGAATAACTGAGAGTCAGCATCCTCGAAATCAGTCAGTACTTAGATGGGGGATCTCTTGTTAACACAGTCTACTGTACTGTACTGATGCGGCATTCACCCTGGGCGGATTGAGCCGGTTTCTTCCTGTTATGAGAAGAAGATTCTTGGGATAAATTACAGAAGTAGGGTACCCAGGCCTACTCGGATAACGTTCTTGCTTGCCGCGGGGTTCCCACAGACGCAGAGACAGGAACGACCAGAAGCCACCGGTTACCGATGCAGACGCTCCTTGGATTTTCACCAGAGCCTTTGTTAGCCGGCGTGTGTGTCAGACCTGTCCACCTTGGGTGGCCCTACCAGGAACGAAGTTCCGGGCGGCATAGCTCTGACACTACCGTTTACACCCCCCCCGCACCGACTGTGAGGTAAGGGTTGGACTTTGGGGGCTTACAGTACCAGGTGTTCCTAAGCTGTCCCCCATCTAAGTACTGACCTGGCTCTACGCTGCTTAACTTCGGTGATCGTACGCGAACCGGTGTTTCAGCGTGATTTGACCGTAAGCTTACGGTCACCTGTAAGGAACTTCCTAAAATCAGGGGCTGTTTCAGGTTTAAATTACCCGCGAAGGTTTGCTAAGCCGTAAAAACAAAATCAATCTATCTTCCTATATATATATATATATATATATATATATATTTTTTTAATAGGATCCTATCATATTTACGCGCGAGTTTCTTAGTAGCCTTATTAAAAGAAGGAAGAAAATTACCTCACTGTCATCTCCAGTCTTGTTTTTGCTAAGACAAAACTGCTGTGTTCATCTGAATTCGTAATTGTGAATTGAAAAATGCTCATCTTCAGGGTCAACGTCTAACGTGCTAATGGCGAAAGTAATCGACATTAAAATGGATATACATCAACATGATAATTTATTTAATGAGACATGTCTTAATGAAAACATGCATCAAAAATATACGCAATATATATATATATATATATATATATATATATATATATATAGATAGATAGATAGATAGATAGATATATGCCTCACACTACGTCATTAATTGGTTCCAGAGGTCACGGATTAGTTCGAAAAATGACATAACTCGAAATAACCCTAATATAAACCGCAAATAAGCACTCCCCATTGCCTATTACACTATTTATGATATGTAAATACAGTATTCTGAATAAAGTAATTAATTTCCACCTTATCTACCAGCGATATAACTTTACCCTGAGCATTTGCACTGGCACTGGAATCTTTCTTTAGAGCAATGGGCAAAAATCTATTCTAAATGGAAAATTGAAATGTAATTGAAAGAAAGTCAACGGCAGAGCACAGATGTAAACTAATCTGAATTCAAAATCGGTTTTGGAGCGGAAAATAACGTACATGTGCCTCTTGTCGACAGGAATTTGAAATAAGAAGATCTGCTGAATATACTTTATTATGCTATTTTTTTTATTTGGAAGATTCTATGATATATATATATATATATATATATATATATATAAAGACAGGTTTCGTTAAATAATTTTGATACGTTGTGTCTACTTATTTTCGATAGGATCCTTTCATATTCGCGAATAAGCGTGCGGTTGAAAACACCGCGTTGGCTCATATTATATTTATTCTGAGTACTTTCAACATAGCATAATGTCATCATCAGAGTATATAGAGTAAGTCTTTAGTGTACATAGTTGTGAAAGACAAAAATTGTTGTAATAATGCGAAGAATACCATTTTTATATGTGGATTCAAGAAAGCTATGTCATGGCTTGGCTGACATAGACAGTTAAAGGGGGAGGTAACTAGGTATGCCTTGGAAAAATTCAGTACTTGAGTAGTTGCTAGGTAAAGGAAAACTATTAATGACGAACGCTAACACATTAAAGGCTATTGTATACATGATTTATACTAATGTTTGTTTAATAAGTCGAATGCACGTGAAACCTGATTAACCAATGAAAATTAAACAACACAAGAATAAAATTACCAGAATTTCTTTCTTCTTGTACCCCATATCTTATTCTCTGATGAAGGTTTAATAAAAGTGAAACATGTTAGATTTGTAAACGTATCTTTTATGTTCTTTATCTTATCATTCTATAGAATTCCGATCCATATTTGGTTTGATCTAACTTTTGTAAAGATGGGACATAGAAGCTGGAATCAATTACTGTCTAGATTCTTGAATAGACAATTTGTTTTGCATCTTTAGCGATATTTTCTATATACGAATTCTATCCCGATAGACATTCAAAGCAAAGGTGCCTCATTAAGAGTACAACATTATTTATTTACAGGAAAAAAATTCATGGTCTGTCTTGTTACGGTGAAAGACTACCAGCTTGTTTCTGAATGTTACAAGAATCGCTCCCACCATTGAGCTATAGATATATAAAATTTTGGAGAGCTGGGTTAAAATTATTTGAACCACCCCGGCCCAAAACCTTGCGAAATGATGTCTAATGGCCGAGATTCAGCCGTTTTGTATGATATTCGGTATAGTGCATGCTCTTAAAACTACGGATGACTACAGCTTCTGGAGGTCCGACATTTTTTAAGCAAATAAGAATTTGATCAAAGTATTGTTTTCGGCAATCTATAGTACAACATCCTGTAGTCGCCATCAATAATCCCAACCGTCTCGCTCAAAAAAAAAAATACATATATATATATATATATATATATATATATATGTGTGTGTGTGTGTGTGTGTGTGTTGTGTGTGTGTGTGTGGCATATATAAGATGTGGTATTTGGATAATAAGTAAAACAGAAGTACGTATCTTAATCCAACCCAGTCAGCCTCAAGAGAATCTATTCAAACAGCGATTGAAACAAATCTGACAAGTTGGAAAATAGGATTTGAATAAGCAGTGATATTTATTTAACTTTGTATATCCTAATTATTTTCGTTTCTGAGTTCAGAGGAACCACTCGGGAGTTCTAGCATAGTTCCTAATCTTATCTGATGCTCCAAAACACACTTAAACTACTTAAATCATTTTGGGGCAGTGCGGTCCGATATCCGCTTCCCGATTAAGCTCGCAGATTACACGGCTTTGATACCGACATTAAAATAATAATGCCCAGATGCTACCCTAGGCATGGCTCTTATGGTTTCTGATCTTAACAGATTGCAGGCGTTAACGTGTACGTGTTTTTTTTTTGTTTTGTTTTTTGTTTGTCTTGGTGAATCAAAATGAGCTACTGTAAACGTCCCTTGCTTTTCAGTTGCCTGGCCATAATCAGGTGAGGCAACCAGGGCAACATGGGAGTTGCATGCAAACAAATGGGAACACCTTTCATCGGAGAACATCTGAGCGGACTGTGTTACCTGAGATGTAGGCATATCTAACTGGTCCCCAACGGTAAGGTGATTTACTACTTTTATCAAAACCTGTAAATTTATCGCTCGCATTTGGCTGTGATGAATGTACCTGATATACAATTATCAAACAGGTTGACGATGATGGGTTTTATTGGAGTTCTTATATCTGTACACTTGGTTTACATAGTTGTTCTGCTGCTCTAGTGATCAATAATAATAATAATAACTAGCAGCATGGCCCGACGTTGCCCGTGCTTGATTCAAAAATCGTACGAATCATACAGCAATCGCTATCACTTGACTTAAAATACTTTTGCCCTTCCTTGCCTTTAAAGGAGTGCCCTTTGCCGTGCTGATGTTGCTACATGCCTTACTTCTTGCCTATCTCACACTGCAAATTTTTTCTAAGCTCTATACTAAACATTAAATTTGTTACGAAAAAAGAACTAAACAAAATGAACACAAAACGATCAGCTTTAAAAAAGGACTCGTAACTGGAAAAACCGAATGAAAAAAGAATGTTAACAACAAATACTTTTTCACGCCAAACCCAGTTCTGCGGAATCAGAATCAACGTTGAGTTTAAGCAAGCGAATGAGCCAATTGGAATAAAGTGCCATGCAGATTTAAATTTTTCCCACTTGTGACGAATGCAGCGATCGAATTTTTTTGCATTCTAGCATGCTATTTAACATTCGTGTCAGTCAGCTGTTGGCTCTCATGCTGGCCAGTAGAATCTTCCCGCCTATTCGTGGCAGCCACCTATAGGCTCTCACTCTGGTCAGTAGAAAATGGCCGCAAACTACATGAAAAGTGCCGTCGAAGCATGAAAAAATCGATTATTTCCACTATCGATGGGAGCTGGGAAATGTAACTAACTTGGAGCATTTTGGTGCAAATCCGTCGAAAACTGCGGCCGTGCATTCGTTAAACAAACACACAGACATCCTGCCTTTTATAGATAGAGATACAGTGGTATTACGGATAGTCTTTAGTAGTGGGGATATGTTAAGAGGGTAACGGTTATCGTGTATGAAATTGGAATCAGCGAGGCGGGTTAAAGTTCCGGTATAGTCTTTGGCGTTTACTTCCGCATTAACCCCTTTGAGAACGGCATCTCTAGCTATAGAATAAATGGTGGGAAATGATATGGAATTCAGAAAGAGTGCAGAACGCAACTAGGAACCATACGTCTATATTTCCCAAGAAGACATTTTTAATTCACAGCTAATAAAGAAAAGGGAATAGGTGGAAAGCCATGATAGTCGACATCCTGAAGGGACGTGATAAAAAAAAAACTTGTACCCATACAAAACAAAAAAGTTAAAAACATAGACAGTTAACCTATCAGTCTTTTTCAACGAAATAGGTATTAAAGAGGTACTACATCCGAAATCAAGTACTAATATATATATATATATATATATATATATATATATATATATATATATATATATATATATATATATATGCGTGTGTGTATGTGTTGGTATATACTCAAATATAAGGTAGGGGCTAAGCGCTTCACATAAAATTATAAAATAAACGAATTCTTAATAATAATAATAATAATAATAATAATGATATTAAGCTGCCAGATTATTACTGCTAAAATTCCACGCGTGGTAGCACAATAATCATATATATATATATATATATATATATATATATATATATATATATATATATATATATATATATATATATATAATAAAGTTCTATGGTATCGTATATTTATGGGTAAAATTGTTAAATAACAGGAATAATGCGTATATATACATGGCACGACGGATAAAAATAGAAATAACACTCGCATCTCATTTTAATTGTGTATATATATATATATATATATATATATATATATATATATATATATATATATATATATATATATATATATGAAGAAACATAGTTTTAAGGTGTGCTATATTTATGGGATAAAGTGCTCAATATAAGAGGTAAACCGTGTGTGAATATAAAAGTGAACAATGAAGTCTACACTTAGAGGCGACAGTCTGTTTTAATGCTAGACGCAGTCGCCAGGCCTGATTGTCCCCTCTAAGTGTTTACTTCAATTCTATATATATATATACATATATATATATATATATATATATATATATATATATATATGTGTGTGTGTGTGCGTGTGCGTGTGTGTGTGTGTGTGTGTATTCGCATGGGCAGGGATCATATTTCCTAACCTTTTTTTTTCTTTTTGGTACAGGTATACTAATCTGCCAATGATCTGCTTTTTGACTGAGTTCTCTTTGAGTGAAAATATACAATTTGTCTTTTCGTGGCTGGCAGGTCGAGAAATGACCCAAAATGTTTTTTTTTTTTCCATTGTCTCTGTCCCTTTGTTTAATGACATCTTTGATATCTTTTCCGACAAACTGTGGTGTAACCTATAAAACTTAATAACTGCCACTCTCACTGGCGTCAGAAAGCTGAACATTGTTTGGAGAGAGCCTTGTGCCATCCTCTCAACATGTAAGGAATTGTAAATTGCATACCATTTTTATATTACATTTTCGATTTTTTTTTATTTCATTCTAAGTCTCTTTGACTTTATTTAACTTTAATTCCTTCATTTACATGTTTTCTCTTTACTTTCCCGTCTATCATTTTTTTTCTTTCGTTTTTCTTTGAAATTAGCTATAAAATTAAAGTCTGATATTTCATCTGATAGGGGTCACTCTGACTTATACTAAGATTAAAATTAGTATAGTCAGTACCATGTCTATACTCATATGCTCCCCCACTGAATACAATACTCAATTATAAACTCTTTAACGGTATATATGTTAATATAATCCCCATCTGTACTATTTCATGGGTTGGACGAGCTCTCTGGTCTTCTTCCAGCCTTGTCCTACAGCTGGTGACTGGAACCTAATTACCCCTTGGCGGTCAAAGTTAGAACGTAAAATTAAACGAATTTAGGTGATTACGAATAAAATTTCATACCGGATCGGTCGTCACCCGGGTCAACAAGGGCCGCGTATCTCAGAGAGGAATCAGTCTTGGGCCGAAAAATCTGTGACTCGAACAAACTCTTCTCAAAACGAAGAGATACTAGGTCACTGAAACAGGGATATTTGCAACCTTGTTCCAAGTGTCCCAATGCCAAATCAACAAATAAAAAGGAAACGATCGAAATGGTCCCTCGAAGGGTACCAACATGTCATGACATGTTGGTACATGTTGGCACGCGAAAATCCAGCAAGGAACACCGCAAATCAGACATAGCAAATATGGAGAACTATGGCAGGAAGTGATATAAAACCTCACCTCAACCCAAACACGCTTTCCAATGTCCGGAGGGACATTATGAGAAACAAAAGACCCTCAAATGCAGAAATAGTTAAGATAAAATTAAATTTATTAAAGACATTTTTATGTTTGACGTTCTTTTTATAGATACAAGTATTTAAGTAAATGCTCTGTTTGTAATAAACAGTATTAAATAACATCTACCGGCCATGAGCAGTTATGAATGTACGAGATTCATGGAAGATTGAAGTTTATAAACAGTAAATTCGACTTTGCCTACCGAACGCTCCTTTGTGGCCGAGTCGGTTAAGGCGCGTCAGCGTAAATGACGGTTCCGTATAGGATGCAGGTTTGAATCCTATCAAAGGACGAATATTTTCTATGAAAATTTCTCGGACATTCAGGCCGGTAAATGTTATTTAATACTGTTTATTATAAACAGAGCATTTACTTAAATACTTGTATCTATAAAAAGAACGTTAAACATAAAAATGTCTTTAATAAATAAATTGTCGGACTTTGTCCATTTCTTAATATATAAAATTAAATATAAGACAGAATCCCATAATTCATCACTCAAACTGTAAAGTGATAAAAGTAGAAATAAGTAACATGACATATGATGAGGTAAAAACTAAAACATGAAATACGAAATAACCTCCAAGGAAATAAAACCGAAGAATCTACCTGGGACATAACCTGCAGTTATCCAGACGATGTTACTGAAGATGACTCCAACTTCATTAATTTAGAATTCCTTGATAAACACAGAACTGAAATCACCGAAGAGAAAAACTACATCATCCAAATACTCAGCTGCGTAATTCTCACACAATTGTCAAACAGATACCAGCTCTCAAAAATTCATATGACGAAGTCCAATCAGCACATTGTGCAAATATACAAAGCTGCTCTGGAAACAATGTTAACCGCTAAACCACCGAGAAATATCACTGAAGTTAACAACGTGATATACGCAACAGCTTTAGCAGCTACTGGGAAGCTTGGAGTCAAGACAATGAAAAAACATTAACAGACAGAGAGCCAGTTTGTAAGGCAAAACTGATACGAGAAATAAAGGAAATCAAATGTGACCTTTCTGTATTAGATGAGCCTCACTAGAAACCCAAATGTCTCCACACGCAAATGCAAGAAGATCAAGCGGAAATATAAAATTAAATCCTTAATTGAAATTCCATCAATCAAGGAAATGCTGAAACAGAAGCTTCAGTTAAAGACACAGAGAACAAGACTATACGAAAAACGTTGTAGGTTCTATCGCCAAAATAAAATATTCAAAACGGACCGTAAGAAATTTTACAGGAAAATTGGTAAAGCACCTATACATGTCGAAAAGTCACTATTGATATTGTGCCGACATTTGAGGAGAATATTTGGAGCAGCCCAAAGGAATATAAACCAAATGCATAACGAATCCAACGTGAAGAAGAACGAATGCTGAATACATCTCTTCAAGAGTGGGAAAATATAACCACAAATAATGTTAGGCAAGCTCTAACGAAAGCCCCAAAATGTAAATCCCCAGGAACTGACAAGGCGCCCAATTTCTGGTTCTATCATCTCTCATCAATGAATAAAATCCTTGCAAAAATTCTATCAAAGCTTGTAAATAATCCCAATGAAATCCCTGAATGAATCATTAAAAGTATTACATATCTCATACCATAAACGAGTGAAAGAAATGATCCGAAAACTTATAGGCCAATAACATGTCTCTCCACCACGTATAAGTTGATCACGTCTGTCCTGACGAACCGCAATCACTCTATTCTTGAAACAAAAAAAATATTCTTCCTCTGGAACAGAAGGGTTGAAAGAGAGGTTCATATGACTGCAAGGATCAACTACTAGTAAACAAAATGTGGAAATCTTAAAGCAGCGTGGATTGATTATCGTAAAGCCTTTGATTAAGTAGTAGTTGGAGTCCTCTGATTGATTAGAAAATATTCCAGCAGACTGATTAAAGGGATTTCTGTAAAATCTTGCCTTAAAGAAATACAAAAAAATGCTTTCACGAGTACAGCCCAGACCTCCCGAAGGGCTTTATCTATGTAAAATATGTGTATGTGTTTTTTTTTAATTGGTCAGTGAAAAATGTCATGATGTCATTCCTAAACTTAGGTCTCTGGACGGGACCCAGATAGAAAAGTGTACACACTAGAAATCAAAGGAAATAAAATAATAATTATAATAATATTGGTATTACGTTACTAGATTATTATTAAACAGTATTAAATAACATTTACCGGCCATAAATAATCCCAATGAAATCCCTGAATGAATCATTGAAAGTATTACATATCTCATACCAAAAACGAGTGAAAAGGATAATCCGAAAACATATAGGCCAATAACATGTCTCTCCACCACGTATAAGTTGATCACTTCTGTCCTGACGAACCGCAATCACTCTTTTTTAGAGGCAAACAATATTCTTCCACTGGAACAGAAGGGTTGAAAGAGAGGTTCATATGACTGCAAGGATCAACTACTAGTAAACAAAATGTAGAAATCTTAGAGCAGCGTGGATTGATTATCGTAAAGCCTTTGATTGAGTGCCACACCCTTGGATCCTTAAGACGCTGGAAATGTGCAAAGTCTCCCCTGTGGTAATAAATTTCCTTAAGCACAGCATGAGAATGTGGGACACAACAGTATACCTAAATCATACTAAAGGCACTGCCCTCTCCAACCGTCTGAATATCCGACGTGGAATCTTTCAAGGAGACTCCCTGTCACCCCTTCTTTTTTGTTTGTCCTTAATCCCCCTTATGCGTGAACTAAACAACAGTAGGTATGGTTTCAAACTAAACAAAAAATATTCAATCACGTACTCCAGATGGATGATCTCAAACTCTTTACCAAAGACGATAATGAGTTGAACGGCCTCCTCAATATTGTAAAATATTTCAGTGACGACATAGGTATGGACTTCGGATTAGATAAATGTGCAACAGTAACATTCAAGAGAGAATTACAGAAATACACTCAATAGATTTAGATTTTGTCACAAAGATTATGGTACTGGAGCAATAAGTACCTAGGAATTAGCGGAGGAGATGGTATATGACATCCACAAATAAAGGAGAAGGTAAAAAAATGAATACAAGCGTCTGTGTCTGGTACTAAATACCGAACTGAATTGAAAAAAAAAAAGAATATCAGCCATAAACCCCTTAGATGTCCCTGTAGTTCAATACAGCTTTAACATCCTTAACTGGACCATAGCTGACATTAAGCGAATGGACGCCAAAACGAGAAAGTTTCTCGCCTGCTACGCATGCATCATCCCAAAGCTGATGTTGATCGTCCGTATGTGCCCAGATCCGAAGGATGCAGTGGATTAGTTCAGCTAGAACTGCCCTACAAATTGGCCTTCAAAGATACCTGGAAACTATAGAAGACTGGATGATGATATGTGTCAAAGAACATGAAAGTATTAAGCAGAAATAAAAGTAAAACACAATGCACCGATTGAAGCCGCCAAATACTTAAAAAAAGAAAGCAAAGCAAATGCAATCGACTAGATACAGAAACAATGGCAAGATAAACCTCTTCATGGTCAATACTCTGCTCGTACCAGACAAGCTGATGTAGACAAACCCCGTACCCCTTAATGGTTACGTAGTTCCAGGTTAAAAGCTGCACAGGAAACTAGAAATTATCAAGCACACATACTAAAATATTGTGTTATCCCAAAATGCAGATTCTGTGATAAATATCTAGAAACAATTGATCATCTTGTATCAGGTTGAACGGTATTGGCACCCGCTGAATATAAAACACGGCATGAGAGTGGGCCAATATCTGAACTGGAAAATCTGCAACTTCTACTGGTAGGAAACTGAAAGAAACTGGTATGAACACCACCCAGACCCGGTTACAGAGATATGACATGTTACAATTCTAGGGGACTACACAATACACACGGACAAAACTATCGAAGTTAATCGCTCAGACATTATTAGAGACCGCAAACAAAAAATGTGTCTCCTTATTTATATGGCAGTCCCTGCAGACTGCAATGTATCTTTGAAGATCTTCAAAAAGCTATCAAAATGCAAGGACCTTAAAATGGAAATCTCAAAAATGTGACACATGGGAACATCAACAATTCCAGTAGTAGTTAGAGTCCTCTGATTGGTTGGAAAATATTCCGGCAGACTGATTAAAGGGATTTCTGTAAAATCATGCCTTAAAGAAATACAAAAAAAAATGCTTTCACGAGTACAGCCCAGACCTCCCGAAGGGCTTTATCCATGTAAAATATGTGTATGTGTATGTGTTTTTTTTAATTGGTCAGTGAAAAATGTCATGATGTCATTCCTAAACTTAGGTCTCTGGACGGGACCCAGATAGAAATGTGTACACACTAGAAATCAAAGGAAATAAAATAATAATTATAGTAATATTGGTATTAAGTTACTAGATTATTATTAAATTTCCGCTAAAATTCTATGCGTTCTGGCACAGCAGTCTTGCAATCCTATATATATATATATATATATATATATATATATATATATATAATGGTATATTTATGGATAAAACTGTTCAGTAACAGGAATAGTGCGTGCATATACAGAGTGCGAGGGATAAAATGTCATCTAAATTATATAAAAATGGAAATAACATTGGCATCTCATTCTAATAGATATATTAACCAACTTCAACTCTCCATAACTCTTGCCTTCTTGTTTGGTGTTTCAAGAATTATTGTTGGTCTTTCGCCCATTTTTTCCCACTCATAATAATCTGGGGAGTTAGGTAGCCAGATGTAACGATTGATGTGGTCGCAGTGAGACATGTGAGGGCACCTGTTGCCAGATGTAGGTCTTCCAGCAATCACATTCTTGACTCAGGGCAGCACTACTTCCTAAAGACACGATGTAGCCGTTCGTGTTGAGTCTGAGGTCCTCACCAACAAATTCACAACTTATCATATCACGATCAGAGCGAGTTTTCCGGGCTTCCGTACCTTCGTAATCACCGGTTAGTCTCATTCAACTTTTTTCGAAACCTCTGTACCAAAATATCTTAAGTCTTCCGGCGCGAATAACAAGCAGTATGGCATTTCGTTTCCAAATTTCTGGCATAATGAATTGCGTCAGGATGCGCTTTTTCTTACAGACGTTACCCAACTGAATCAACAATACTTTGCAGTCGAAAAAAAAAAACAATGCGCATGCGCAAAATTAAAAATATAAAATGATGACAATTTACCCATGGCACTCTAATATTAAACTACAGGAAAATTCCGTTGGAAACAAAAAGAAAACTGCTTAACAGATATAGCGGGCGTAACATCAAATTTGTTCAATTGTTAGATTAAACTTTGTACCATTGTATCTTAGAAATGATTAAAGATATCTTATTAGAATTCTCCGAGGTTTTTTTATAACACTATTGGACTCTACTTCGTGATGAAATTGATCATAAACAAAAATGACATGTTTATCATTAATTATTCATATCTAAGGATCGGAAGCTCATGAAGGATTGAAATTAAGTTCAAAGATTTATATTATTCCAGGATCATTTCCCAACTTATTCAAGATGGTCTTCGCCCTCTCTAACCTTTCAATTTTCTGTCCTGGAGTAACAAGTTACCTCATAGATTACACGTACGATTTCATTTTAAAGTCCATTTTTAATGCTCTTTGTACTGTCATAGCTAAAACTCTTCTTTCACGTAGCAAACGTCTTATGAATTGAGTTGGATCTTTTCTAATTGATCTCTTCATCTCTAAGTTGAAATGATGATTCTTCTCCCTGTTGTAAACTCCTGATCCAGTTTTCCTCTCTACTTCTCTCTCATTTTTAAACTTATTCACCGATCTCTTGGTGGTTCTTGAATGGATTTTGAAGATGGAAGCCAGAGTGTGAATATCGGTACCATTACTGAAGGCCTGAATGATCTTTTTCTTTTACCATTGCTCAGTTGAGAAGACATTGGGTCTGACACAAAACCTTTAACCTGTTCTCTTTCTAGCTGAATAACTCAAAGGGTTTTTCAGTGATTCTTACGAAAAATGGCGTCAAGATGTCTAAACGTCTTTTTCTGAAAAACCGGAAAAAGACATTCAATTCGTTTACTGGTTTTGGGGTTTGTTTTTTTTTTAGATATTAAACGTATGTGATGGACAATTATTCTATTATACCCGATATACTAATAATCATCTTTATATGGCAGTGAATGTTGGGTAATTCGTTCAAAGATGAAGAGGAAACTTGATACCACAGTTAAGTTTCTACTGACGAATACTTAAAATACCCTGAAGGGATCACATCAGCAACGCGAAAATTTTAAGGAAAATTGAAACACAAGAACAAAAAAGAAAAAAGAAAATGACACGGTATAATTCGAAGCGATGTTCTATGGTCGAAAAACTAAAGTTCTAAAAGTATTATTAATAATAATAAAAAGATTTCGATATGAACCAACAACGACTGTACTGTCATAATCTCTTCCACCCACCATAAAAAAAATTACGATTTGAAGACATCTGATAGGTGCCATGAAGTTTACCATTATTTCTTTCTTTCTTTTTTTTTTTCAAAAACTAAAGAAAAGTTGTCTAGATTTCTGAAATGAAGTATTGTAACTATTTACACCGCTCGAACTGCTGTCCTCATGTTTATTGTCATAGTCACGACATTTCGGCCGTTGTACGCTTCGACCTTCTTCAATTTTTGTCAATATTTCAGAGATGAAGTATTGTAACTATTTGCTCAATTTGCATCGTTTCAACTACTGTCCTCATCTTTATTGTCATATTCACGACGTTTAAACCTTTGTACACTTCTGCCTTCTGCAGGTAACGTCTATATTTCTGAGATGAAGTATTGCAACTATTTACACTATTTACATCGTTCTAGCTGTTGTCCTCATCTTTACTGTCATATTCACAATGTTTAAACCGTTATATACCTCTGATTTCTATGTAGTCAATTCCATTTAGTAGCTCAACTCTCCAAAGTGTTTTGAGTTCAATACCTTGAAGAGCTAGCTAGTAAAGGGAATTAACTGAAAGTAAGATATAAAAAAAAAAGCTCATTGGTCTTGGAATTAGAATAATCTACCCCCATGAATTAAATAAGCAGTTCATTTCGAAATTTCAACGTCTGAAGAAATCCGGAGCATACAAAGACTGAAACGTCATGAATATGGCACTAAAGATGAGGACAACAGTCCGAATGATATAAATAGTGTAAATAAGCAAAAGTTGCCTTCCAAAAGCTAAGCAAAGTATGAGGTAACAGGAAGAAATCGTTAGAAACAAAAAATGAGAGTTTAACTATGTAATATCGGCCCTTTTATATGACAATGAATACTGGATAATCTCTTCAAATACGAAAAGAAGATTGTAGACATCATTAATGCGGTTCTGTAGAATGATATTGAGAACACCATTGTGGGAGCACGATAGCAATGGGGAGGTTTTACAACTGCATACAACAGCTTTCGAAGATAAATGGTTAAAAATAGCTTTGAGCGAACGAATCCCTCGGATCTTGACGAAAATTATCCTTCTTCGGACATTGAGGACTGGCGCTACCGCATCACAAACAAACAACTGGACCAAAAAAGCAGAAACTTCATCACTTGAGCACTTTCGACAAAAGAAACAACTAAAACTGATAGCACATTCAATTCGAAGCGAAAATTATGACATAATCAAGTCACTATCGCAAACAAAAGGCAAGGATTGAAGGAAGTCCCAAAAGAGCGATAATGTCTATTGGACTTGAGAAACCTATTATCCTTGAAAAGTTGTTTTAATAGAAAGATTATTTTAATAAATTTCAACTGATAACAGCACTGGCTGTTCGGTCAATTAAAACTGACCGTTTCCTCATAAGGAAACGGCTAATATTGCCATTACTAATATTGCCATTACTATTACAGAAAATGGAAACAAAGAGACACATAGAATAAAAACGAGTCTAAATTTCTTGGGACATAATGAACAAGAGGAACAGAGCAAATAGCAGGCACCTTAACGTGCTTGTACAAATCAGTGGCAGAACAAGAAGTATGAATATAGTAAAAAAAATGATTAAATTTGCTCAGAGCTACATAGAAATTTATGGACAATCATTACCTCCAGAAGAGTTACGGTGGATGGCAGAAGACAGTTTACTGAAATATTTTAGAAACAAAAATCGATACCTATAATTAAAATCAGAGAGAGAGACATAAAGAGGAAAGAAAGCTTGGAGAATTTGGTACTCAGTGGACATGCTAAAGGCAAGATGGACAGTGCGAAAAAGCGAGCAATATCCCTGTCTCGTGCAAAAGCATGGCAGAATTACTAAGAATTAAAAATAAAAGGAAGTTGTGGAGAACCATGATCGCTCTCATCCTGAAGAGACGCATCACACAGAAGGAAAAGAAAGGGACAGGCTAAACAAAATAATAATGCTCCTGTCACTCTCTAATTATTATTTCCCTCTCTCTCTCTCCTTCATTTACTCTTTCCCTCTCTCTGTTCTCAATTCTTTCCTCTCCTGTTCTTCTGCCATATTTTTTTTTATTCTCTTTCCATACATCTTCCCTCGACTCTCTATGTCACTCTCTATAACTCTCTAAATTTCTCCTGTTACATATTTCTTTCCCTCGCTCCCTTACAGTCTCTTTCTTTCACCCCTCTCTTATCATTACCATATTCCTCTCTCCATTTCATTCTATCTCTCTAAATTCCTTTTGACTTCTCTCTCTCTCTCCCTCTCTCTCTCTCTCTCTCTCTCTCTCTGTCTTTCTTTCTATACAATCCTTACTGGTCACTATTTTACTCCACTTCCTTCTCAATTTATCTTCCTATAACTCCTCCTCCCTCTTCCTACTTATTCCCCTCGCCTTTTCCTTTGCTTTCTTCCTTGCCTTTTTCTCTCTCCGTTGTCCCTTCTCTCTCCCGTTATTAGCCTATTTCTTTTTACGTCACTCATCCTCCCCTCTAATTTTTTCATGATTCTCTCTGTTTCTTTTTTTCTCTCAACTTCTCTTTTTACCCCTTTCTCTGTCCTTCTCTCGTTCGACTCCTTTCTATTCCTTCCTATCCCTATCTTTCTATCACACTCTATTTATTTTATTCCTCCCATCTCCCTCTCATTCAGGCTATTTCTCTCTCACTCTCTCTATCACTCTTTCTTTTTTATCATTCTCTGTCTATATCTTTCACCCCTTCTCTTTTACGTTCTCTTTCTCTATTCTCCTTTCTATCTATTCTTTCTGTGTTTTTACTTCATTTTTTTCTCTATTTCTATTTCTCTTTATCAACCCCTCTCTTTCTCTCTATCCTCTTACTTTCTCTCTCCTCCTTTGTATCGCTTTCTCCCACACCCTGTCTTTCTTTCTTCTTTCTCTCTCTCTCTATTTCTCTTTCCACGCTGTTTCTCTCTCTTCAATTCTATTTCTCTCTCCTTCACCCTGTCTTTCATCCTTTTCTATCATTCTATTCTTTTTCTGATCCTATCCGATCTGTCTCCAACGCCCATCATCTTCCTATCATTATCTTCGCCATTTCTATTCCCTCTCTCTTTCACCCTGCTCATTCATTCCCTCTACCACGCGCATCACCTCCCTTTAACGACTTCCATCTAATCTATTATTCTCTCCCTCTATTTCTCTTCCCTCGCCCTTGTTCGCTCTTTCTGTCGCGCTCTTCTCGTTCTGTCTCTCGTAATCTAACGCCATGGGAGGCAAAGCCTCGCTGTCGAAGCCAAAGAAGCAAAATTCGGTCCTCATCTCCCAATAATCGGTGCTTCGTTGTCGTACTCGATCGATGAAAATTGCTCAATTGAATCGGTTTTTCAATCTCCCTCCCTCAAATCTGTTATTCTCCTTACACGTGGCTGAAGCAGATATTACGTGCAAAATATACGAAAAACGAGTTTATGCGTGTGCGCATGTGCGGGCGAGTATTCCGAACGCACAGTTTATGTCTCTTCGACTGGGTGCGTATGACAGTGTGTGTGCGCTTACGTGCGTGTTCATGAGTGTGCGTGCATTCGGTCGTGTGCGTGTATCTGCAGCTTGTGCGTATATAATCTTTCTTTCCTTTTTCTTTCTTCCTTTTTGGTTTTCTACATTCATTTACTTTCTCTCTCTCTCTCTCTCTCTCTCTCTTGATTTTCTTTCGACATAAATTTTCCTTCCTTTCTTTTCTTTCTTTGTTTCTTTCTTTTAACTTTTTCTTTATCTTCCTCTATTATCCTTTACCAGCACAGATTTTCCTTTTTTTTCTTTCTTCCTCTTTTTACCATCTTTTTCTCACTCCTTCTCTCTCATTTTCTGTAAACATACCCACACGCACGCACACACACACACACACACATATATATATATATATATATATATATATATATATATATATATATAGAGAGAGAGAGAAAAAAAAGTGAACATTGAAGTCAACATTCAGAGGCGACAGGCTGTTTCATGCTAAACGCCATCGTCAGGCCGCCTGACGATTGCGTCTAACATGAAACAGCCTGTCGCTTCTGAGTGTTGACTTCAATATTCACTTTTATATATATATATATATATATATATATATATATATATATATATATATATATATATATATATATATATATATATATTTTACATACGCTCTATCTCTGATAATGAGCACTTTATCCCATAAATATAGCACACCTTAAAACTATATTTCTTCAAATATATATATATATATATATATATATAGGTCCTTGAAAAAATCCAGAAACGAATATGCAAAATGACAGGTCCTGATCTGGCATCTAGTCTACAATCGCTATCCTACAGACGTGCCGTAGCCTCCCTCTGTCTCTTCTATATGTATTTTCACGGCAACTGTCCCAACGAGCTACTTTCGCTGGTTCCCGGACTACATAAATTTAAACGAGCTACCAGGATGGCATCTCGGTCCCACCCTTTCATTGTCAAAATGGTTAAATGTAACCGTCTCTTCTTCTCAAACAGCCTCTACTCCCGCACTTCCCGTCTGTGGAACTCCCTTCCCCTTACTTGCTTCCCCAATGACTATAATCTTTAAATATTCAAATGTAATGTCAGTCGACATCTGACAGCTTGTGCTTGTTCCCCGTCATTCTCTGTATCCTTTACTCAAACTGGCCTCTTTACTCTTGTTCTCAATCCTCTGTAACCTCCTTGTGTGCTAGTGGCACTCTCGCCCTTACTTGGAGTGAATTTCCTTAACACACACACACACACACACACACACACACACATATATATATATATATATATATATATATATATATATATATATATATATATATATATATATATATATGTATATGGGGTCAAATATGGAATCCGACAGAATGATAGAAACATAAGTGAAACGTTTATCAATCTAACATGTTTCTCTTTTATTAAAGCTTCATCAGAGACTGAGATACGGATCAAAAGAAGAAAGACATTTCTGGTATTTTTACTTTTGCGCTGCTTGATTTCCATTGGTCAATCATGTACCACGTGCATTCGACTCTTTTTAAACCAACATTAGTAGAATTTGTGCGTGTCTAGTAGCCATTTTGTTTGTTGGTTGTTCGCATGTTGATTTGGGAATGTCCTTACGTAAGATAGATTCTTTAAGAATGGATTGAATAAAGGTTGGCGATGTAGGATAATGTTTGTGATGCGTGTTTATATTTGGTAATATTGTTATTATTAAGCTCTCAATGTACTTTCTTCTTAAAGTACATACACGTAATCTAGTGTTTGTAGATACAGGCTTTTATCAAAAACAAACGATATAATCGTAAGAATATTTATTAATTATAGTATTTATTGGAATGACTGGCAAAACATCGGCTAATTGCCAATTTATTCAAACTTTATAAATTTATGAATAAAACATCAATGATTAAAAAAAACGGTTGCACATTTATTTAGTTCAAATTGTATTAGTTTTTAGACCGTTGTAAATATAAAATTATTCTTTGAAATAAACAATCTAATAAATAGTGTTTAATATTTTTGTTGTAAATTCTCAAGAACAAAAAAAATGACTTTCGTCATCTCTCTGGGCTTTAAAAACAATAAACATTGCCGAAGAATGAATGTTGTTCAAAAAAAAGCGGTGTCACTGAAACAAATATTTCTTTTGACACTACGTATTTTGTGGGCATGTTTTTGTATTTTTGCCAGCAAAACGATCTACATTTTTCCAACGAATTCGTCTATCTAATTTAACTCGCAAAGCTTGAATTAACTCGTGATATGATTTGTACTGTTATGACAGTCACGGATCGTCTGACCAGTCCAACATCACCAATAAGTTACCTCCTTCACAAATTGACCATAAGGAGATTCGAACCCGGATTTATTGACTAGAAAGTTAATGCTCTGGACATGCGACCGAGTCCCATTATTTTACAAACGACATCTGGTTATACTATAATTTAATTATAGCTCACCTCCTTCAAAGTCGTGTAGAAGCTTTTGTAGTCTATCAATAATGGAAAGTAAGCACTGGATATCTTCACCTAAGCACTACTCCATTTTTGGCATTATCTGGATATTGTACAAATAGGACATAGCAGGAGTCATATATTTACTATAGCGGTACAAGACAATGACTATTTTTCAGCATATTAAACTATGGATCGTATGAGTTCCAACCAAGGTAAGGATTTACCGTTTTCTTTCCTACATACCCATATAAAATGCATTTATTTCATCCTCCTTTTACGTTCACGTAATTACGTCATTTACTAACAATCAACGTTGATTGGCCCTAAGGCCTTGTATTTTTTAAAAATCAATTCGCCTCAAGCAAGGCGATAATGGCAACTAAAACGGTCTACTGGAAGTCAAAGAGAATAGAAAGATTTTATAAGCAACCGGAACCCAATCCTAAAAGGACACCAAGTGATAAATCCCTACTGCTGTTCAGAAGATTAGGGAGGAGTGTGAACAGGGTGATAGGCGAAC
Source organism: Acanthosepion pharaonis (assembly GCA_903632075.3). Taxonomy (NCBI): domain Eukaryota; kingdom Metazoa; phylum Mollusca; class Cephalopoda; order Sepiida; family Sepiidae; genus Acanthosepion; species Acanthosepion pharaonis. The sequence continues at coordinate 3,020,290 of CAHIKZ030005575.1, read as the reverse complement.
CTACCTTCTCCTATTCTGGATAAAAATAAATAAAAAAGGATTAAATAAAATTTCTGAGATCGAGCGGAGACGTTAAAATTATAGAGTTGAAGTAGATTTTAGAAGGGCCCGGAAACCCTATCGTAAACATGAAACAGGGGATAAAGCCCTATTCCTGTTCAAAAGACTGGGAAGAATTGCGAACTGGGCGATAGGCGAACGTAAACTACTCTTGTTAATTATTGGATGAAAGATTCTTTTGATTGAAATTCTGTTCACTGTTTTACACTGAAATCTGTTTCCTTCTCGCTCTCTTTCTCACTCTCTTTCTCTTTTTCTCTCTCTTTGACAAATTTTCATATAACATGATTTTAGACATTTATTTCTTGCTATTTATTTCGTATAGTTTAAAGGAAAAGGAAGAAAAATTCCAAAGTTTTACACAAGAATAGTAGTAGTAGTAGTAGTAGTAGTAGAGATCAAGTCGAGTATCAGTAGGAGTAGTAGAAATCGTGTACAATATTTGTAGTAGTCGAGTTGAGAATTGGTAGTATAGTAGTAGAAATGGAGTCGAGTATTAGTATTAGCAGAAGTCATGTTTAGTATTAGTATTGGTAGTAGTGAAAGTGAAGTCGAGTATTAGTAGTAATAGTTGTAGTAGTAGTAGTAGTAGTAGTAGAAATCACGTCAAATATTAGTAGTAATAGTAGTAATAGAAGACAAGTCGATTAATAGTAGTAATAGTAGAAATCATGTCGGGTATTAGTAGGTTAGTAGTAGTAGTAGAAATCGAGTCGTGTATGAGTATTAGTTGCATTAGTAGTAGTCAAGTCGAGTATTAGTATTATTAGTAGTAGTAGAAGTAGAACGTAAGTCATTTGTAGTAGTAGAAATCAAGTCGAATAGTAGTAGTAGTAATAAAAGTCAAATCGACTATTAGTATTAGTATTTGTAGTAGAGGACAAGTCAAGTATTATTAGTAGTAGTAGATGTCAAGTCGATTATTAGTAGTAGCAGTACAAAAAGTCAAGTCGAGTATTAGTAGTTGTAGTAGTAGTAGTATCAGTAGTAGTAGTCAAGTCAAGTAGTAGTAGTAGTAGAAGTCAAGTCGAGGATTTCGTCGTAATAGTAGTAGAAGTCAGTTCCATTATTATCATTATTATTATTATTAGTAGTAGTAGTAGTAGTAGTAGTAGTAGCAGAATGACTGAATTTTTCAGATTTTTTTGGTTGGATTAAACTTTCGCTTCACGTGAACTGAGGCCTATACACTCTGTCTCCGTCAGCCATGGGCATTACCCCCCCCCGCATTCCACTCTGAATTCTCACTAGTTTCCGTCTGCAGACTATTCCCTGTTTTTCCAACAACATACATTCAGGTTGGAAAGGGCACAAATATCTGTTCGCAAAGTTAAGCCAAAGTAATTGTTTACGAGATTGTCGGCGACTAAAATCGATTCCTCCCATCCCCGTTTCGTAGGGACCGTGGAAGGTGATTAGCATCACAGTAAGAAGAGAAATAAAACGTATCAAAAGGCAGGTTAACTTCAAGAGCCAAGGGTTACCTAACTACAGCTGGTGCCTCGATGAAATTACCGTGGAGAGGGCAAGAGGAATCTACTTAACTTTAAAGGAAAAAAAATACTGGTAATACACAACTTGGAAATATCACATAACGGCGTGAACCTCATTTTGAAATGGCTCCTCGCCCGAGAAGGAAAGACAAGTGCAACAGATTTTACCTAATCACCATCCAGCGATTGCTGCAGCAAAGATTAAAATCATAATTGGGAAATAGTCATTTGAGGGCACTGTACCAAAGCAGAATTTTAGAACTTTTTTTTTTTAATTTGAAAATATTTAATATCAACATTCTGGGAATAGATGGCTAAACAAAGGAGATTTTGCAAGCGACAAACACATAATCACATACACAAGAGGAGAGAGAAATTAAAGAGGATTCGGACTTATATTAGATAAAGACAACGTGGAAGCGTATTTAGGAGTTCTGTCAACTGTTATACCGAGTCCTATCGGAGAAACTAACGAGAAAGCCAATGTTGCCCTAACTGAGGAAACCATTCATTATCGCCATCATAGACACACCCACATCCGAAAGCAACAAATAAGAAACAAAAATATGCAACGTACTAGAGAATGGAAAACACCGGAGAAAGTCAAAACGAATTACAGCTATCATGAGTCTATGCGTGTGTGTGGTGGTGGTTGGGGGGTGGGGTCAAAAGTTGAAAAATTTAACGAAATAGTCCCTTAATATGCACTTGAGAAACTGGACTCATTTACCCTTAGGTGCTTCACACGAAGAGTCAGAATGTCACTCAATATTTAATAATTCTTAACAAATCATTTAAATGGTCAACTTAACAAAAGAGTGTGGGATCGGAAATTTTTTTCTAAAATAAATACCCCACCCAAGTTTATAAGGCGCCTATGAATAGCGAATGTAGGATAAAAATGGGTGATCACAGAATGTCTAAATAATAGTCTGTCGGTTAAGTGCCATACGTGATACACACTTGGGCGATCATGTATCTTTCAATACATGAATGAAGAGGCATATTTTTTTCCTGCGGTAGGTCTCCATTTCTTTCCGCGATAGACCGGTTGCCAATGCAGGCTAAAGAACCCTGTGCAGATATTCAACCCATAGATGTGGGAGAGAAGAGATGGATCCATGCCTTTCCCAAGAGTATTTGTGCGTAAGATAATCTAACGATCTCGACTGGAATTCGAACTCGGCTCTCCGAGTTCTCACTCCGAGCCGATATCCATCACATAAGAACGGTCAAGTATTAAATGAACCCTAATTTGAAAAAAAAAAACAAAAAAAACACCTGAGTCTCTTGGGGAAAGTTCGACGGGACGAATCGACTACGCAACATCGGACATATCTACTTTTCGCTTTGACATCCGAAACTAGCCGACACAACGAAATAAATTTGGAACCAAAAAGTTAATAGTCGGCACCCGTTTGCATCCGAACATCGGGATCGTCATCCTTTCTCATTATTTCCTTTCTCTCCTCCTGGTGGCGGTGACGGAGATGGCAGCGAAGGTCCAGCTTACCCCTGAAGAGTAGTCAAAGAGAGTTGGAAGTGACCGTTCGCGCCTGGCCAGAAGCGCCTCCCTCAAACGGGATTCAGACAGAGGAGATTTGGTAAACCTGGCTGTCAGAACCAAGAGTTAAACATCGTATTTTTATTTTATTTTTTTTTAACACAATGCAGGACACAAGAAACTCTGAAGGCATATAGTTACTGAATGAAATTTGTCTATAGACATAAGTAAGAGCTTACTATGAGTATATATAGAACACAAATCGGTTACCCCTAGATTTGAAGCATTTAAGTTTGTATTGTTCGGGAAACCTCGTCTCGGAAGTCTCCCCCACCAAAAAAAAAAAAAAGAAGCTCTCCGAATAAAACTTCCTTCTTATGAAAGAAATACTAACGCTGCGTGGATATTTCGTATCTGCCTACATGATACAGCGTTTCTTAGCTGTAAAGATCTGAACTGACGAAACTAAACGTAGCTCATCTGAACATTTACAAAGGAAAGAGTGATAGAGTAGCGATAGGCCTGCGACATTCAGTTTATGTGAAACGGACTGTAGGGTTAAAAAATAATTAATCGACCAGGTTTGTCAAGACTGAAAAGGGAGGTCTGGACAGCTCCCGTCCTGATACGGTAAGAACGATCTATTTCGGTTCCATCTCACTCTTGCAAAGATAAAACATAGCAGTAGGAGTCAAGTATTCACTGGAGCGGTACAAGAAAGCGAACGTTTTATTCATAATCTTTAGCGGTGTAACTTATATATGTGTTCCACTTGAGATCTGGGTTAAATTTGAATCCCAATAGACGTTCAAAGATACAACTAATCATCATGACTGGATTAAACTTAGTATCTGCTCGCTGATATTAGAACGTCATGGAAGGAGGTTGTACGAGCTTCAGTGGCACAGTAACGTAATATCGAATGCTGTAAATTACCTTTAAGGCAATATAGCCACTAAGACGCACGGAAAGAATTAAAAAACAGAAACATTATTAAAGAGCGACAGCACTAGAAGAGTAATCAGGAAAACAGTAGACAAAGATTGCCATTCCATTTAAATTTTTGAAGATCGATATTGGCTGGAAAGCATGGAACACGAAGAGAGTTCGACAAGTGCGAAGTGTGAGCAAAGAAACTGTTAGCATAGAACTTACGGTTGCATCTAGCCAATTCAACTGTAAATTGATGAGACCTTGTTGCTAATCTAGTACTTAGCTTAAATTCATAACGTCTACGTACCATAGCGAAGAACGATATTTATTTCCGCTTAAATACAGAAAATATGGCACAAGGCCAAAAATGGGGAAAAGAATGGACTTCTGACTAAACTTTAAACTTAGCAAGCTACAAACACTGACCTAAACATACCTTAATATTCCTTACACTAAAAAAAAAATAACTTTTTAACTTACTTTTTTTACTACATCCACCATAATACCTCATTGTCTCGATGAAAATACTAACTAGTCACCATATGTACAATATATTGTCTGTGGAGGAGGGGGAAAAACAACAATTCTAAAAACTAGCCCCAATAACGAAAAGCTCGTCAGAACAATTACCATGAGTGTATTTAGTGAAAAGGCACACGTGATTGAAGACGTGAGGCCAGGTCATGATCAATAATATTGCCGATTCTTCTTTGCATTTTATCAAGAATCTTTAAATATATATCAGGAGCACCGGGCCATATATGGCGGCAATATACAGAAAATATGACACAAGGCCAAAAATGGGGAATAGGGAAAATAACGTTCTTCTTCTGTCTTAAATTTAAACTTAGCTAGCTACAAACATAACACGATATTCCTAACACCAAAACAACACATTATTAATTACTTTTCTTACTACACCCACCATAATACCTCATTGTCTCTATGAAAATCATAAGTAGTCCCTATATGTACTATAGCGAAGAGCAATATTTATTCTGATATATACACAGAAATGTGGCACAAGGCCGAAGTGGGGATTGGGGAAAGGACGGTCTAATTCTGTCTTAACGATAAATTAGCTAGCCGCAAACACTGGCCCAATCATACAAACAATATTCCTTACACCAAAACAACACATTCTTACGAACCTTTCTTTCTGCATCCACCATAATACCTCATGTTCTCTATAAAAATACTAACTAGACACTATATGTAGAATTCATTGTCTGTGGGGGTAGGGGGAATAAAACAACAATTCTAAAAACTAGCTCCAATAGCAAGAGCAATATTTATTCTGTACAATACAGAAATGTGGCACAAGGCCGAAAAGGGGATTGGGGAAAGGACGGTCTTCTTCTGTCTTAACTATAACTTAGCTAGCCTCAAACACTGACCCAATCTTACGAAACAATATTCCTTACACCAAAGCAACACATTCATTCGTACCTTTCTTACTACAACCACCATAATACCTCTTTGTCTCTATGAAAATACTAACCAGTCACCATATTTACAATTCGTTGTCTGTGGTGGGGAAGGGAATAAAACAACAATTCTAAAAGTTAACCCCAATGAGTATTTACAATATGAATACAAAAAACTATAACGTGAGGCCAGGTCATGATCAATAATTTTGCCGATTCTTCTTTGCATTTTATCAAGAATCTTTAAATATATATCAGGAGTACCGGGCCATATGTGGCGGTAATATACTAAACATGGACAAATGGTAGACTTATAGATATATAAGATAGATTGTCAAGCTACTATATATTTAGACATATAAATTGTCAAGCTACTATATATTTAGACATATATTTTAGTGAGAAATCGAGACAGTGCTACAGTTATTGGCATGAAGACAGTCGATACGTGTCACTACGGAACAATGACCGTAGTTCGCCAAACACCCGTCCGAGCTATATATGCTGTCATGACAATATCAACGTCACCACAGACAAGGGGCCCCGACGATAAGAGTGGTAGTTATAAAATAAAATAAAATAAAATAAAAATAAAAGAGTCATGACAGGCAGAGGGCATTTTTTCGGGTATGTAGTCAACTTAAAGGAAGATATCGGAGGTGGAAGTCAGAAAGTGCGAATGGACAGAGGATGGAGAACTAGTCGTAAAAAGAGTGAGATTATCAGACGGGAAATTCATTACGTTCCCACTGAGTCGAAAGTTGAGAGAAACCCGAATGAGGCTAAGTCATACTCTTCAATCCCCGAATTACAGATCAATAGAAATTCATTAAAGATATGCGTTTCTAAAGGAAGAAAAAGATAAACATATTCGTCAGATTTCATTCCAGTTGAGCTCTTGAGGGGTGTATACTGAAAATAAAATTAAAAGAACGACGACCATGATAAAAGAAAAAAGAAAGAAACATTGAAGAGAAAAAATATTCCACTAACAATATCGCATTCCCTTTAGTTGAAAACTATAGAAATTTCTAAGAATTTTATGAAATTTATAATTTATGAAATTTGAAAATGTAAAAATGATTTTTTTTTTTACTTTAAAAATTATTCCATTAACGATATTAACTTCGCTTGATTTAATTGAAAATTATAGAAATCTATAAAGATTTATGATTTATGAAATTTATGATTTATGAAATTTATGATTTATGAAATTTAAAAATTAAAAAAAATATTTGTAGTTTAAAAATATTCCAGTATAGGGATTGACTTCGCTTGATTTAGTTGAAAATTATAGAAATCTTAAAAAATTTATGAAATTTACGATTTATAAAATTTAATTTTTTTTTTTTACATTAAAAATATTCCAGTAACAATATTGACTTCGCTTGACTTAGTTGAAAATTATAGCAATCGAAAATAAAAGCGGTCACATCAAATATTGATTTCAAATAAAATTTTTCATTTTCTATGGCAACGTATATTTTTGGCAACTAAGTTCCAATGCTGGAGAGTTAGGTCATAAATAATTCCTAATAATATCCGTTTTGATTATGTAATTTCTCTTAGAAATAATAAAATTCTGCTTTGTCTGGTTTAAAATAAAATTAACTTTCTAAAAAAGGCGTACTGATGTACTCATAGACGATACAGCAGATAAAAAATAGATGGAGTGTTTCAGAAATAGACAGATTGTACAATATATTGGTAGATATAAAAAGAGTGTTAGATATAAAGAGAAGATAGATAGGAACAGATTGAAATAGATAAACAAGAGAATTGACAAAAGAGATTTGTATAAAAAGTATACAATGAATAGGAAAAATAATTAGATAGATAGATAGATAGATAGATAGATAGATAGATAGATAGATAGATAGATACGCATTGACTTGATAGATAGATAGATAGATAGATAGATGATAGATAGATAGATAGATAGATACGCATTGACTTGGATAGATAGATAGATAGATAGATAGATAGATAGATAGATAGATATTGTCTAAGATAGATACGCATTGACTGAGATAGATACAAATAGACTTAGATAGATAGCTCGATAGATACGAATAGACATAGATAGATAGATAGATAGATAGATAGATAGATAGATAGATAGATAGATAGATAGATAGATACGCATTGACTTGGATAGATAGATAGATAGATAGATAGATAGATAGATAGATAGATAGATAGATATGCATAGACTTGGATAGATAGATAGATAGATAGATAGATAGATAGATGAATAGATAGATTGACTTAGATAGATAGATAGATAGATAGATAGATAGATAGATAGATAGATAGATAGATAGATAGATACGCATTGACTTGGATAGATAGATAGATAGATAGATAGATAGATAGATAGATAGATAGATAGATAGATATTGTCTAAGATAGATACGCATTGACTGAGATAGATACGAATAGACTTAGATAGATAGATAGATAGATAGATAGATAGATAGATAGATAGATAGATAGATAGATATGCATAGACTTGGATAGATAGATAGATAGATAGATAGATAGATAGATAGATAGATAGATAGATAGATACGCATTGACTTGGATAGATAGATAGATAGATATTGTCTAAGATAGATACGCATTGACTGAGATAGATACGAATAGACTTAGATAGATAGCTAGATAGATACGAATAGACATAGATAGATAGATAGATAGATATGAACATATTAGGAGATATACACATCAATATCACACATATGTGAAACTCTTTTTTTATTTTTGAAATGTAATATGCATAAAAAAAGTATTTTAATTAGAGTCATATGCAAGTCCTAATCTTGTACAAAAATATTTTTTACCGTAGTTACAGGGTTTTAAGTGCAGATGAGCTAAAATAACTACAGCCGGAGCATCAATGTCTTTGAAAATTTTCTGAATTCAGTGCAAACATTCAGATTTTAGCATCAGGTAACATTTCCTGTTTTTATTCTATTTTTTTTTCTTCATCTAATGCACCATTGTCATTCAAGCGTCATTCGGCAATATTTAAAAATCAAAACAAATATAGTTTTTCTTTTTTTGTATCAATTATCCAAAAAATAAAAATAAAACGTTGACATTTTACAGTAAAGTCGAGTTTAATTTAAGTTCTTTCTTTGAAGCTGCCTTAGATTATCGATTTAGGATTTCTACTGTCAATCATCTGAATCCACTACTGTGAACCGCTTGTGTGACTCTTCGAACTTAAATGCAGAACACTAAACTGAAGTTTCCGTCAAAGCGAATTTAAAGGGGTTAATCTTGGATCGCATCGAGATATAATGGTAGTAAATTATTGCCTTGGCCCTGAAAATTAATCCCACGTAATTTCTTATATCAAAGTTAAACAAATATAATATATAAGTAGGGAAAAAAGCTAAAATCTAGGAAGCGATTTTTTGAGAGAAATAAGAAGGCGGTTACAACACTAAGGGAAGTTAATCCTTATAGTGATTCTCTAAGCCTGGCTTATATGCGGCACCCAGTGAGGTTCGAACTCACTACTCAGTCGTAATTGATCTAGCAAGACAAGCTTTCTAACCATAAAACCACGTCGAGGTGCCCAAAGATAATTCATATATATATATAAATCCTCCTGATAATTTCTATCACTTGTATATCCTTGCTTGAAGCGGCTTCAAATGCTCTGAATCGAGCGGCTTAGGGATAGTAGTCGAGGCCTTTGGGAGGCACAGTCCTATGGCTAAAGGAAACTCGGATGAGTTCCACTACGGAATACGTGATCGAGCGGCGCTATATCGAGTCTAATTCGCTACCGCTTCATCACCGAGGCCCGGTGGTTCAGTTGGTATGACCTTTGCCTGATAACTTAACTGTCCGGGTTTCAATTCTCGGTAGTGGATGCGCTCTGCTGATGAGTACCATATATGGGATGAAATGGCCGTCTAGTGATTTCAACATTCTTTTGAAGTTTCTTCTAGACTCGATGAATTACTTAATTATCTCAAATCATTCTAATATTTTTTATCAATTTTAAATATATATATATATATATATATATATATATATATATATATATATATATATATATATATATATATATATATATATATATATATATACGCATAGGAATGGGTTCCCAGTACTCTCTCTCTATCACTGGCCTCTGTCTCTCCAGTTGCCTTGATCTATCCACTACCCTTCTCCTCATCCTATCACTCCTATCTGCTCTTGCTCCAAATCTTCTGTAACCCCTTGCATCCTAGTGGCTTCCCACCTTGCTTGGGGTGAAACGCTTAAAAAATATATATATATATATAAAATTGATAAAAAAAATATATATATATTACCTGACGATCCACTTATGTGAAACTTATATATATATCCACGGTATGGATCTAAGCGGCAACAACCAACTACCAGCTCAGAAGGAAATGTTATAATACAACATTATATATATATATATATATATATATATATATATATATAGATAGATAGATAGATAGATACAGATTGTGAGAGATATATTAAAATTTTTCACCCAATAAAGGGCCCATGATCAATTCATAGTAGAGTGCTATTTAATGAGGCTGTTGTAAAGGCATAAAAGGAGGCAGAAATATGTGAATATCATTAGCAAGTGTAGAATAGATAACGGTTGCCTCTCGACACAAAGCAGTTAAGATTGTAGTGATTTGAGAAATTCTTACGTGCCAATGGAATACGAATGGAATCATTTTGAGTTGATCCTATGTATGTGACATAACAGGACCTGACTGCTATGGTCTTCACTGGTGGAACTAAGGAATGAAGCTCATCGTCTGAGAGTTAAATATCAATAATATAGCGAGTGTCTTGCAACGATTCGTCTATAAGAAAGGGGTTGTATTAAAACATTTCCTTCCGCCGCCTACCCCCGGTGGTGTTACCATGTTTAGTGGTCCGGTCCTCAGGACGACGTTTTAACCAGAGGACTAACTCTGCGTTGATCAATACTGACGTGGTTCCGAGCTGGTTCTGGGTCACTGGCCGCTTAGATCCATACCGGGTCTGCCCACGTTGTGTTCTTGATCTCAGAGTTGTGGGAGCGAGAAGGTCGTAGTAATCGCTCCGCTGGTTCAAGTCGTGGTGAGTTCTATATTAAGGAAGAAATATATCTTAACGACGAAAAATTAAAACGAAAGATTCATGGGTTAATCTTCATTTGCTTTATATAGCCCATGGTATAATAAAAATGAACCTTTATCACATCAATCTTTATCGTGACATTATGCCTCGCCTAATAATTTAGGTTCTGATTTGGCAGCTGATGTGAATTCCAATTCCCAAGTCTCCGACCTCCCAAATTCATATGCTTATATGCACTTCGGCCCAGAACTGTCAAGGGGACGAATGATTCTTGGAATTCGTTGATTTTTTCACATTAATTCTAATAAGGGTTCTTTGTTCCCTATTTCTGCTTGCTTAATCAACTTTCCATATCTGGAGAATCATCCACCTTCTCGAAAATAATTACAGGAATTACTCCTGCCTTAACTCCCACTTGATTCACTTCACATCTCACATCACCACTCCATACAGGCGATGACAAACTCTCCTTTCTCTTCCCCTACTAGCATTCAACATCAACCCACTTCCCAATCGCGTGGGTGGAAGGTAGGAGTTTTATTCTAATCATTAATTTTGATTCTCTGATATATTTTTCTAAATTTCTGGAATTATCTTTGTCCAGGGAAAAGACAAACCAAACCACCGATAACAGAACTTATTTTCATAACTGCAGCCTTAATCATACTTCCGAGTGAAATATAAAATTATTTCCCAATTTGTTTATCCTCAAAGAAAATATATTTGTTTGCCTAAATTCTCAAAGAAGAGATAAAATTATTCGTCATCCGTGGGCTGATCGATGTCTTTAGCGAAAGCACAAACCAGATCACCTATCAGGACAGGATCGATTGTCATTACCTCAACCAGGTTTGTTGCATTGTTCTCATTTCTCAATTCGTTTTCGTCAACAAAAACATTTCTTTGCCTAGGTTCTCAAAGAAGAGATAAAATTGTCTCCAAAACTATTTTCGTCCGCATGCAAAACTCTCAATAGATAAGAAAAATAAACTTTAGGAGAGAAGAATTCCAGACAGCCCCATTTTCATCACGGAAAATATACTCTCTCCCTCTCTCTCTCTCTCTCTCTCTCTCTCTCTCTCTCTCTCTCTCTCTCTCCTCTATCTGTCTTCCAGTCTATAATCCATTTCTGGCTTTCTGTGAAAAATAATACATACATATTGTGGGTGATGTATTATTTTTCACTCTTTGCAGACTTGTGGGTAATGTATTATTTTTCACCCTTTGCAGACTTGTGGGTGATGTATTATTTTTCACAAAGGTTGAAAAATAATACATCACCCACAAGTCCCCAAAGACGCTTTTGAAATGATGATTGTAAAGCTCGAGTAAAGATACTCCAAGTTTGGTCAGATCTGATTCCTTTAAAGATAAAACATGACTGAAGAAGTCAGTTAATTTCTTCAATAATACAAGGAACCGATCGTTTTACCTTCATCTTTAGCGATGTGTTCTATATACGAGTTGAGGTTTAGGATGTTGTTCCATTTGATGTCTGGGCTGTCATTCCATTTGATGTCTGGAGTGACGTTCACTAGACGCTCATGTGAAAAAGACTTTTTGTGACTACTACTGTTCATTATCGCAATGGAAATCGGAGTACCGATTTCTAATTACAGTCTTATTCGTTATATTCACATACGTTCAGGAAAGGCATGAATCCACATATTCCCGTCCCCAGCTAGAATTTGTATCAGAAAATCTTTATTTTCTCCAAGTCTTAAAATCTAAAAATATTTTCTGGTTTTAAATAGCTTCGTAAACCGTAAAGAAACAACAAATCAATCATTGCTCTTGACTCAGTTATTCGTTATTTTAGGGCTTGCTTGGGTGCCTCTCTGATTTGAAAACTTTCCAAGGATGTCGGTCCCAACCTTTTATTTCCTTGGTTGGAATACGCTGTTCGCATTCTGATATCTCTCAAGACCTGTGCCATATCCAATGAATTTCAGAATTTGCCAATTCTACTTTACAAGGCAGAACGGTCAGTTCTTTAAAGTGGACTATATTTCGGGACGACCTCGCAGACTGATTGAAATTACGACGTTCATTGAACCAGACTAGCTTTATTAGATCTTTCATTTAATAGTCCATTTTATATCGGGCATAGCCTACTTGCTGAATTAATACACACACACACACACACACACACACACACACATATATATATATATATATATATATATATATATATATATGTATAGTGACCAAATGTTTGGGGCCACACTGATTTTTCCGTCAAAACTTTTAAAAAAATGAATCAAGTGCTATGCTTTTGAAGAAATAATTTACTTTTGGTTTCCCTGCTTACAGTTATGTGCCATGCGTGGTACAAGCTTAGGCGACCATGTATCTCTCGATACATGGCAATTCTTTCTGCGGTAGAACACATTTACACATAGTTGGGGGAAAAGAGGATTCATACCTTTACCAAGAGTACTGTACTGTACTGATGCGGCATTCACCCTGGGCGGATTGAGCCGGCTTCTTCCTGTTATGAGAAGAAGATTCTTGGGATAAATTACAGAAGTAGGGTACCCAGGCCTACTCGGATAACGTTCTTGCTTGCCGCGGGATTCCCACAGACGCAGAGACAGTGTGGCACCATGCATAAGTTGGCAGGCTGAAAAGAAATATTCATAAATATATGATTTGTTTTTTACGGTTTGTCAACCATTTGATAATTATTTAGAGCTGAAAAATATTTGGGTTTTGAGAATAATTCTTTAATTGCGTTCAAGCGATCTGGGAGAGAGAAAGAGAAGAAGAAGAAAAAGAAAGAAAAAAAAATATAATACGAAAACCAGGTCATGAGCGAACACACACGCACGCTCGATTGATACATAACAGATGTGGAAGATATCCCGGTCAAGCACCTGACCTACTTCCGTGTCCACGAAAAATGGAAGTTTGTTATCAATTTGGTTGAAGAAATAAAGTTTAGAGACAATGGAAAAAATATGATAGGTAACAGGTGGGAAGTTTATCTAAGGATATGCAGGCAAACCATTACGAAAACCCAGACCATTCCAGAATTGAAAATAAAGCCACACAAGAATGATGTTGGCTGAAAATGTTTTTTTGAGATAATGAAAAATTTTATTATCAGGCCTTTGGCCGCGAAAGAAAAAAGTGAAGTATTTTATTAGTTCACGAAAACGCCACCCAGTCTGAAAATCCATTTCTTAGATCGTATCCAATTAGCGATAAACTGTTTGACAAATACCGCGTGTAAAAAAAAGAAACCGAGAGCGTCATTTCGGTCACGTACGAAAAGGGCAATTTAAATTTTTGTTTCTTTAAGCAGGATGTTTCTTCCCCAGAACAAAGCCACGGATTGTCCACGCCTGATTAAAGACGTCACGAAGGAAGGAGGAAAGATACCGACCAGAACCTCATTGGCCGAAGGCGGTCACATGATACATGGAGGAGGAGGAAAGACACCCGACCAGGACCCCATTGGCCGAGAGCGGTCACATGACGTGCGAGGGAGGAGGAAAGATGCCCGACCAGGACCCCATTGGCCGAGAGCGGTCACATGACATACGAAGGAGCGGGGAAGCGGGTATACGCTCCCCAGAGGCACAGTAAGGGAGTAGGAGTGAAAGTGAATTACCGAAAATGGAAAATCCCTAACCAGAAATAAGAAGGGCGGATACGTATTTAGAATTATCAAGAATCCCCGACGCCAAACAGACCCACCCCAGTTTTTGACTGCATCAATAAAAGCGAGACCCCAACCGACAGAAATCAGAGTTGCGCCGCGGACGGCGAGGGAGTTTGAGCGCGGGCGGCGGGCCCGGTTCATTCGCCCCCTTGGGAGCAAGAGAAGCCGAAGTGAAGCAGCCCGTTTGGCCTAAGTGGAGAAGTTGGAATCAGAGCAAGCCGAAGAGAAGAAGTTAATTCGCGCACTGACGGCGGGATGAGTGACCAATAATTCAGACTCTGAAGAGAGAAGAGTTTGCGCCGTGGACGGCGAGAGAGATCAGCCGTGAACGACCAGCAGAGATCAGCCGTGAACGACAGGAAGAGTTTAGTTGCAGCCATTTACGGCGAGAGAGACTCAGCCGTGAACGACAGGCAGAGAGTTTGCGCCGCGGACGGCGAGAGATCAGCCGTGAACGACAAGCAGAGATCAGCGCCCAGTGTTGAAAACCAAACCACACCCCGAAATGCAAATTTCTAGAGCAGGCAACTCAAGCCTTAAAGTTGCCTGGTAAAGCGTGGTGCCACAGTCCACAGAACGTGTCGGGAGGTAGGAATAATCTTGTGTAACTAGCACTTAGATATAAAAAGTTGTTACCCTTTTCTTCAATATTTTTGACCTTGTGAGTTTTTATTTTTCTTGTGTGTTATCACCCCCGTTAGACTCAACTTGCATTACGGCCCCAAGCCTTGTTTGATCTCGTCTGTCTAAGATCAAGTCACAACGTGGGTAGGCAGACCGGGGATCAGTGCAGTTACCCTGGTAACCAGGCGTTGGAAGCAGGTTGGGAACGACGAGGCTGGTATCAATCTAACCAAAGGGTTAGAACGTCACGTTTGGAGCAGCGACGAGCGAACAGCTGACGCCGCGGCAAAGACGTCACAACTGGTGTCGTGACCATAGGATCAGAACCCTGGACCACGTCACGTCACAATTGGCGCCGCGAACGAGATCGAACGACACAGTCGACGCTGCGACCGGGGGACGACGTCACACAGGAACGACCAGAAGCCGCCGGTTACCGATGCAGACGCTCCTTGGATTTTCACCAGAGT
>CAHIKZ030005575.1:2992500-3000000 GCA_903632075.3 Acanthosepion pharaonis | reverse complement strand
GTCTCGTTATGATAATAAACATAAAATAAGAAAAAAAGTTGACGTTAGATTAAAATGAAAATAGAAACATTGCAAAAATGCAACATCTGATATTATTCGTCATGATAGCGTGTGGATATAGCTGTTGTTTATAATGACGACCCGTATATTTCGTGCTAGAACCCTTGGCGGCTCACAAAGAATTCTACCTACCAATTTTCTCTCACAAGGCTTAGCTGACCGAGGGTTTGCTGACTTTGTTGCGGCTGTTGATCACGCTAGATAACACACACACACACACACACACTCACACACTCTCTCTCTCTCTCTCTCTCTCTCTCCCCAGAAACTGTAACTAAGGTCTGCTCAACATAGTTGCAGTATAAACCAGAGATAGGCTCTGTGGGTGTTGAACAAACCCAAATATGCCTGAGCAGGCGGCCGCAACAGAGTCTGGCTAGCCCTTCTGGTAGACGGGCATCCTCGGATACGATTGACCAGCGATTATTAGTTCAATGACTACTCTTAAATAATCCGAAGTATTGCCCTCCCTAATTTTTAGCTCAGTTTTATTTTTCTATCTCTGCTACCCAACACCTGAGTAATAAAACCAATTACATGGTGATTTTTCCATTGTCAACTCAACACTATCAGCTACAGGACAAACTTCAAGTAACAATAAGCTGATTAATTGAAATTGTTCTCATTTTAATCAAATAATTCGATCACTTATCCAAGAAAAAAATAGGCCTTCGCGATTCTAACGGACAGAAAATTATGCACACTATTTACATTATTCAGACTATTGTCCTCGTCTTTGTTGCCATATTTATCACAACGGTTCGGCCGTTGTACGCTCCGGCCTTCTTCAGGTGGTTGGAATGTCGAACTGAACCCTGTATTTCACTTAGTTATCCAGTGTGCCATATGTCCTTGAGGACTTATGGCACAGTGCTGCTCAAGGACACATGGCACAGTGGATAAAGGCGTTGGTTAGATCCAGTGACAGGACCCAAAGAGTTTGAGTTCAATACCTGGTTAAGGCGGTGGAAAACTTGAGCAGAGTAATTAACAGGAGATAACCGATAACTGGCATCCATTAAACATAGCATGTGGAACTAGAACAGTCTGCCCCAGTGAGCAAAATAAAGAGTTCAGTTCGACATTCCAACCACCTGAAGATGACAGCAGAGTACAACGTCTGAAACGTTGTAATAAATATGGTGACAAAGATGAGGACAATCGTCCGAATAATGTAAATAGTGTACAAAATACCTCATCTCAGAAATATAGATAGATAGAAAATTTTGCTTGTAAAATCCAAAAGGTACAGATAGTATAGACAAAGTTGCTATTCTCCATATAAAAAAAGTGTAACATTTAAAATGGTGGCGATTCAGATTAGCTGTTTTCTCAAGTTAACCAATTTGAAGCGGTTATATTAAATAGGCATTTAATGGTGCCCAATAAAATATTCAATTTGTTCAAGTGTTTTATTGCGTCTCTGTTTTATATTGAAAAAAAAAGTATTGATACTGCAAATGTAATATCCTGAAACTGCCTGCTCGACAGCATCTGTCTATTTGAGAGTAGTAATACATTGAGACTATGTATGTAATAAGGAGCATTGAGCTATCATATGCCTTAAGTAGAATATGATAGCCTTTCTCTCGATTTGCTTCTGTGTTTCTATGCGCATGCGTGTATCACTGTAAATACGTTTTTTTCCTCACTTCGTTAAATTCTTTGTGCGGAAGCGTCAATGTTGAGATATAGTCCGTGGTTTGCTTTTGATAATATTTAAATGACTTGTTCTACAGTATAAATAAGAATAGGATCATATTTGCATATTATTCTCTCAGACAGTGGTTGAGATCATGCCGGATTAAATCTATTCAATGGAGAAAAAAAAATTCATAATCTTGAAAACGACAGAATAAGGAACAATGAAGAAACGCTTATGAATTTAACAGGTTTCGTTTCTATATCAGCTTCATCAGAATTTGGGGGAAATTAGTTATAGAAGAGACTGTTCTGATACTTTGAGTTCTAGGTTGTTTTCATTGGTCAGGTAGATGTCACGTGTTTCTGACTTGTAGTGTGCGTACGTCTGAATTCTAGTGGGTAGTTTTGTTTCTGGCTAATGGTGCCCGCGTGTTTAATTCCTGAAGATGGCAAAGTGAGGAAAATGAATAAGATGTGTGTGTGTGTGGGTAACACATTTCTAGTTTGTCTTGCGGAAGTTGTTGGTCAGTACCTGTTTTAAATGTTTTTCGAATGTAATTTATTAATATTTGGGATAAATTCTATGGTTGAGAAAAATTGTGCCTATCGGGAAATTTAGAGATGTGTGTATGTGTGTGTGAAAGCTTCTAAAATCCAGAAGTTTTTCATGTGCTCAAAAGACTTATCACAAATGGAAATTTCGGAAAGCCCTGGGAAGGTTCCTAGATGATGTGCAGCTGTTTGAAGTGACCTCATCTGCCGTGCGTGGAGATTCCCCAGCTCAGCTAATAGCCTACGATGGCGCCAGTTCTTAGTTAGCGATCGTCACAGCAACAACTTTGTTCGTGGATTACTTATCAGGTGTTTGGGCACCTCGAGGTGTTGTAATTGTTAGCAAGATTGTATCGCTAGAACTATTACGACTGAGTAGTGAATTCGATCCTCACTGGGTGCTCCATACTTTCGGCCTTGTGCCACATCTGAGCTACGCTTGGAAAATCACTACTTATCAGGTGTTTCGTGCGCAGTAAAGATGTTATTCAAAATGTCAAAAAAGTCCGGCATTTATATCACTTTTTTTTTAAGTCGTGATCATGCTTTTCTTTTTGCACGCGTACAGAAAGTACAAAACATTTTTCTTACGTGAAACTTAAATTTCAACACATAAAAATCTATGTGAGCATTACATGACTAGCGTCATGTGTTAAACGCACCAAAGATCTGAGGCTCGAGTTCCACTCAAAGGAGAGGGTTGTTTTTCAATTATAATAATGAATGAGGAGGGTGATATGAATGAAAGAGGAAAAGGGGAATTGATAACGTTTGTCCCTTGAATTGAAAAATCAGGGAGGCAACCGCGCGAGTGTCTGTTTCACAAGGTGATCTTGCAGCAAAGATGTTTGACACGAACTTTCTCCTTACGTTTGGAATGCGGAGGAAATGAGAGTGTTTCAACTCTATGGAAGTGGCACGGGTATTCTTAGTTGTAAAATTTTCAACCGCTGGAACAAGAGAACAGAGCTTATCTCAAGAATATTTTTTCCTTATTTCATCTTCAGTCAGTCAGCTATGTGCTAAGCGTGAAACATGCTTAGGCGATCATTTATCTTTCGATACATGACTGACGAGGCAGATTTTTTCTCGCAGTAGGTTGCCATTTTTTTCTGTGGTTACAATCCAAGGCTATAGAACTCGGTCTGTCCTGCTATTTACCCATAGCTGGGAAAAGAAGACGAGGATTCATACTGTTTCCAAGGGTAAATGACCCATAAGGAGTTGATATGCCGTTAAACAGAAAAATCAAATTAAATCTCCCAAGAAAATTCAAATTCGTCATTAAATGACCCATAAGGAGTTGATATGCCATTAAACAAACAAACTCACCCGCTTATCAAGAAATACTAAGCAGACTAATTTATGTGGAAAGTTATCGGCAAAATGTAATGGATTCGACTGGAATTCGAACTCGGCTCTCCGATTTCTCATTCCGAGCTGCTATCCATGACTCCACCGTGACTGCTATTCCATCCAGCAAGGCGATAATGCCACTAGGACGCAAGTGAGGGTTTACAATGAGTGAAAGAGAATGAGAAGAATTTCAGCGGAGGGGGGGATGAGTAAAGGAAAATAAAGGAAGAGGATTCAGCAAGTCAAAAGGTGTTGATTGACGTTGCATTTAAATTTTCGAAGATCTTACTTGGCAGAGAATGAAGTGATTGAAGGTGGCAGACGACAGGTGAGAAGTGAGAGAAAAGAATTGGCAGTTGCGTCTAGCTCGTTGAACGGTAAAACGATAAGGCCTAATTGCCAATCTGCAGGGAGGTCCAAAAGTCTTGTCACCTCTACATTACATGATTTTTATTTCAGATGACTGACACGAGCTCCTACAATTTGGAATGCTGGTTTTGGGGTGATAAGACTCTAGACCACCCTGCAGTTGTACGCTAAAATACATGTAGAGTATGAACCAAAGAAAAAAAAGCTCATCAGAAAAATTGCCCATTGAAATTGCGATAGAATAGCGATGAAGACGAGGATCAACTGAAGAAGAAATGCCGGTCTGCTCATTCGACCAATTATGGAAATAAAGTATGTTAATATTTGTATGTGTATCTTTAAAATAAAATCTATTTTATTTCATAACATTTAATGTATAACCTTGAAAAATTTTGCTGTGTGTATCGTGATATTTTCATTTGTTCCTAGATGTGCAGTGGCTTAAAAAGGTTGAGAAACACTTGTCTAATCTAACTCTTGTATAAGTATGTGTAACGCTTTATCTGAAAAGTTGCTAATAAATGGTCCAAAGATTATCTATCTATTCACTTATCCATATCTATCTATCTATCTATCTATCTATCTATCTATCTATCTATCTACGTTTTACGTCTGCATATCTATCTATCTATCTATCTATCTATCTATCTATCTATCTATCTATCTACGTTTTACGTCTGCATATCTATCTATCTATCTATCTATCTACGTTTTACGTCTGCATATCTATCTATCTATCTATCTATCTACGTTTATCTGCATATCTATCTATCTATCTATCTATCTATCTATCTATCTATTTTATCTGCATATCTATCTATCTATATATATATATATATATATATATATATATATATATATATATATTATAAATTAATTGATTTAAAATATGGTTTTTTTCATACAAAGTTCTAACCATGTTTCAAAAATGGAAGCTAAAAGCCACGAATTTAATTTTGTGATTAAATTAAAGACATTAGTTCCATTTCATCCTCAAGCAATTTTTTTTGAAATGAAATGGAACTAATGTCTTTAATTTAATCACAAAATTAAATTCGGGGCATTTAGCTTCCATTTTTGAAACATGGTTAGAACTGTGTAGCGAAAAACCATATTTTTTAAATCAATTAATTTATAATATTAATGCTCTGTAAATTTACATTGAGCACTATTTTGTAAAAATAAAATATCTATAAGAACACCGGATTATATATCTTACTGTTCTTTCTTTTTATTTATTTATATATATATATATATATATATATATATATATATATTATATATATATCCACATCCATATCTATCTATCTATCTACTTTTACATCTGCATATCTATCTATCTATCTATCTATCTATCTATCTATCTATCTATACAAAGCAATACAAAATAAGGATAAATATTTTGTATCCCTACCTCACCTTATCCCTGCCATAACCCTTCACAATTTGGGTGGAATGTGCGGTAGGATTGATGGCCAAACGCTTACAATGAAAAGTCGGTTAACCTATCTAGGATTTCAGTCGGGTTTTTTACATTCATTTACGCACAGTACTCACGGGAGAGGTTCGAATCCATCTCATCTTCCTCCAACTATGGATTAAATAGTATAATTTGTATCTAGAAAACAATTATTCTTAGAATCAAAAATATCTTTCTGCTTTAGATAACCTACGAAAAAATAAATCATCCAAACAACCAGACCTTGGACGATCACGGCTCTCCACAGCCTCTTGTTATTTATGGTTCCCGGTAATTATTGCTTCAAACCTTTGATTTTGCTGTACTTCTTTTTTCATCTGCTTCTTGAACTTATCAAGTAGGATACTCACCATTGACTTTTGGCTCTCTTCTTTCCAATACTTCATGTGAATATTAAATTCTCCTAGCCGTCTTTCCGGTTCACACTGCTCTCTAATCTTTTGAACATGAGTAGAGGATTATCCCTTGTTTCATGTTTAGAATTAGATTTCCGGTTCCTTCTAAAATATTTTTCCTTCTCTGTCACTTTCAGTAGTAGCCTATTGCGTTTTAATAGAATTATCGTCTTGCCTGGGGTAAACTGATTTTTAAAAAATTAAAAAAATTAAAAAAAAAACTGTACAATTGGCAACAATTGATCTTAATCATATATCAGCAAGCAAGTCTGTGAGAATTGATATTTGAAAAAGGCCCACTTCTCTTCCACTTCATTAACCCCTCCCTTCCCTCATAACATGTGTGAATGTTTTTAGAGGGAAATGTATTGTTTCTGTTTCGATGAATATGAAAGAAATCGATTGCACTGTTAAGCCACTAATTAGAAAAACACGACGGATTATTGTCACGTCTACACCTGAATATTATCATCCGCGCCTAAGGTGATTATCTTTACCTCTTCTGTTCAACTTAGAGTCTATGAGAAGCATTACACTAGAAAATTAACAACATATGTGAATGCATCATTTTGAATGGTTGTCGCATCTTTAGAAATTACCAGCATTATTGAGCTAAATATATATAGATATATATCAACAGCTGAGACAGATAGATAGATAGATAGATAGATAGATAGATAGATAGATAGATAGATAGATAGATAGGGAGAGAGATATGAACAGAAATAGGCATGATGACACTGTGATAGATAAACCGATAAATAGATAGATTGATTGATAGATACAGACATACAGATTTGATAAATATGAAAAGAATTATATATATATATATATATATATATATATATATATATATATATATATATATATATATATAGTTGTAGTGGTTCCAATGAGTGAAAAGTATGTATATTAAAAAGAAGTGTATACTGGTTCCATGTAGCTTGAGAAGTATATGTGTGTGTATGTATGTGTGTGTATGTACTGATTCCTTGTGGTCGGACGGTGTGTATGTGCGTATGTGTATGTATGTGTGTATATGTACAAATGTGTTTACTAATTCCTCGTAGTAAGACAGTATATGTATGGAGGGTGAATATACGCACGCATATATACACACATGCTGACAGAAACACACACAAATGGAAACAGATCTAAGAACGCAAAGAGGCCAGTAAAACATTAAAATTAAAATGCCGATAAGTAATTCATCATTTCTCTTGGACCAACCATAATTGTTTTATGACCCTTCGCGCAGAACTCTTCATTGCCAATTCAAGAAAGACATTCGGATTACTAACACAAAAACAGAGAATGTCTCATATTGAGAATATTTAACATTGAAAAACATAAGGAAAAAATTAATTATTTTTAATAATATGTGGAAATCTCCGCTTTTACCTGAAGACGGTCACAAGACGAGAAACACGTGTAGTAAAATTATGGAAAATAAAGCATAATATTTTTTTTCTAAAAAAACACACATTACAACCAAAAACGTTTTCGGCACCGTTCTTCTTTCTTTTTTAATATATATATATATATATATATATATATATATATATATATATATATATAGATAGATAGATAGATAGATAGATAGATATAGTTTTGTTCAGATTTAACACCCCACCCAACTGTCCA
>CAHIKZ030005575.1:2942500-2987500 GCA_903632075.3 Acanthosepion pharaonis | reverse complement strand
ACCTAAGTTACAAAAGTTTTCTTACTATAATTAGGCTTTAATCATTTAATTGCAGTATCTTATTCATTCATCTACTGTAAATTTGGGCGTTCAAGTCAATCTGGTGTACAAGTCGACTTCAAGATTTTGAACTTAAAATTTTGAATTAGGCCTATATCTACTGTATAGGTCGACTCCTAAACATACGATAGACAACCATTGGCCCAAAACTTAGGCCTACCGGCAAATGGAGCTAAATTACAGTATACGATATCTGTTGACCATGCTCACCATAGTCTATGAATATAGAATACAGCGCAGTACACAATCTGTTCAATGAAACAACGTTAAAGATTAACACTCACGAACAAACGTTGGCAGTAAATAGTTGGGAAAAAACATGGCCGCCTTTATACACGTCGCATTGAATATTTTGAGCTTTCTGATTGGTTAACTCTTCTATTGGTGAACTATAAAATGAGTCAACTTATTTTGGCTGGCTAACTAGTACACCAGCTTATCCAAAATCTCCAACAATATCCTTTGCTAAAACTGCACAAGGCCACACCACTTAACTGTATATTGAGACACCAACTGTAATCTCTTCTATATGCGTTATATAGCAAACAATCTACAACACACACCGGTAGGTACCTTATATTGTAGCGGTATATCTTAGCGAATATTTTAGATTCATTAAGTTTACTGAAAAAACACATTGAAGTCAACATGAACTTCTATAAAATATTAATACTGTAGATTACACATGATAAAAGGTTATTTATAGTTCTTCTACGTGTCGCATGGTATTGTAAAACACTGTGTCACTCATTCGCCATTTGCATCAGTGATGTAAAGAAACAGCACATGATGCACCCCCACTTAGTCTATCAGCTGTTAGACGCGATGTGAGTTCTATTATTTTATATTAATTTATGTGTAAATATGCCAAATGTGTTCAGCAAACACAAGTTTTAGTGGGATATATTTGTTGAAACCTACGGTAAATGGTGTACTGTAATTGTTAGCACTTGTTTACAACTCTGTGGTAAAGGTTTGCATTTTATAGCCGCCATATAAGTCGACCCCTGTTTTTTTAAATACTTTTTTAGGCTTCAGAATCTCGACTTGTACGCCGAAATTTACAGTGTTCATTTTTTAAGTTTTTCATATCCCACGCTGTTTCAGCACTAGTAAGCAGAGATGCTAAACTGAAGCGGTCTGGTCAGATATTAAGCTCAAAGAATTCTGCTTTTGTTTCATCATACTTTCAATGACACTTTGTCTGAATATGAAAAAAAAAATTCATTCATTATTAAAACATTTCCAGGCCATAATTGAGACGACGTTTTTTTTTAATATAAAAGTGAACAGTGTGTTTGTTTAATTTAAAGTCACTTTTAAGTTCGTATTTTTCATTAAATTTCGAGAATGTTCGATAAATTTTGAGAGACATTTCTTTCGGCACACACCTTCTTCAGATATAAAGTTAGCAGTGGTTCTCAGTCATTTTTTACCCAGGGACCACTTTTACTCATAATTCTTTTAGGTAGACCTCCACAATCATTCGATGAAAAAAAAGCTTATTTTATTCTTTACTAATAGATAAGTTTAGGAATTGTATTATAGAAATAGAAAATGTATACCCTTTCTTTATATATAATCTTTATACAATTTATATATTAAATTAATTTAATTATTAATAGTTTATTTTTTTATATATTTACTAATTTACATTATTTACATTATTCGGACTATTGTAAATAATGTACATAACACTTCATCCCATAAATACAGACATTTATTAATTTATATTAATATATTAATATTTTATTTTAGTAATATTTAAAATGGTATTATTTGTTATTAATATATCAAATTAATTTATGTAACAAATTATAATATTTATATAATTTTCCTTTATAGATAAAATACTTCTTTTATATATGCTTTGTTTTTATTCAACTTTTACAATCAAAACATCCTGCAGAGTAAAAGGGACGCTAACTTACATTGCTTGATCACGTCTTCTGCTAGTTTTAGAGGTTTTTTTTGTGAATTTTAGTATTTTAATGTGACGTAGATTACTGTAGAAATTCTAAATCTCATTCGTGACAACAGCTCCGAAGTGAAATTGCAATCTTCTGTTTTTTTTTTTTTTTTTTTTTTTTGGACCCCCCCCCCATTAATGTTACATGGAACCCTTGAGTCCATATTGACGCCGGTTAAGAACCACTGTTTTAAAGTGATTCAAGTTTACGAGCATACCTCTTTGAAACACCGGTTCTCGTATGATTACCAAAATTAAGCAACGTTGATCTGACCATTACCTAGATGCATGAACTCTTGGGAATTCCTGATGCTGTAAACTTAGATATGCGAGCGATATAATGGAGAACGGGTGCCATGTAACAGTTCAGAACTCTTTTCTTTGTTTCGAACGAAGTTCTTCTGTCTCTTAGTATTCTACTAAGCTTTTGGAACGCATCTCATAATGAATATGTCTAGTTTTTATTCTTTTACGTTTTGGTGCGTTATTGATTTTGTACGCTTTTCGCTTAGCGTTAAAAA
Source organism: Acanthosepion pharaonis (assembly GCA_903632075.3). Lineage (NCBI taxonomy): Eukaryota > Metazoa > Mollusca > Cephalopoda > Sepiida > Sepiidae > Acanthosepion > Acanthosepion pharaonis. The sequence continues at coordinate 2,984,950 of CAHIKZ030005575.1, read as the reverse complement.
TGAAATAACTTGGGTAGTGGAATTTTAAAAAATTCTTATTCCTCTTTCTCAGCTCGCTATTAAGGGCTGCAAATACTACGATTATTCCAGATTCTATCTTATTGTGATGTGAGAAAGAAAATATGTATAAGTTAGTTTTTTATTAGTTAACTTATTAGGATATTTAGTTTTAAACCGGTATGAGGATTGCTGATTCTAATCTCATTGCATTTTCTCGGGATTTTCCTCTTGCATAAAGTGGAATGATTATAATTAATCAAATGTTTGTTTGCTGTGTCTTTCGAAACATATTTTGTAACCCGAATGTCTTACCACATTATAATTCTACAATTCCCCTGTACATTGAATATTTCTGTTAAATCTAACCTGGTGCTCCTACTAAGAATGTGTTATGGGATCCACCCCTTTTTCATACAAGTGGACTCGACCAGTGTGTACTTGGACTGCTGCCGTTAAATACCCAGAGTCAGTCAGAGCAGACAGAGATTGTGATTGAGTTGGAGGTAGGGTAATAGTGTGAGGTAACCCCTTGTAGAAGTCACAGTTACCAGCACGTAGACTCTTAGGAAGTCCTACTTCGAGACTGGATTTACCAGACTGTGTATATATATTATTATTGCTACTAACGACGTTTCTGGATTTAATAACAGTATTACCAATTGTATTATTGTGTAAATACATTTATTTGCTATATTTCATTCCTGCGTTTGTCATTCATTGGAGACCGGATTTCATCTCGGAATCCACAACAGAATGAACAGCTTGACAAAATCTAAAGATGGAGCAGAAATCATATCGAACCTGGCATGGCGTCTCGTTTTCAATCAATTTCCCGCCAATGCTGTGTGGATATATTAGAACCTCGTCATCTATAAACCGAAAGAATTGAGTATTTTGTTAAGATATTTTGAAAAAGGCAGACTTGTAAGAATTTTAGAACACCGCTGATAGGATAACTCATAGGTAGGCCAAATGTAAATATATATATATATATATTCGACAAAATATTGGTTTGTACGAAGTCTGTGGGTCGGTTGAGCAATTTTTGATTTTGTGAAATTTTTTTAGAAAATTTAAATATTTGTCACATCAGTTAGTCATGTGCCATGCGTGATACACGATTAGGCGATCATGTATCTTTCGATACATGACTGACGAGGCAGATTTCTCTCCTGCAGTAGGCAGCCATTTCTTTCAGCTGTAGACCAGTTGCCATCCAAGGCTATAGAACCCGATCACCCCTGCTATTTACACATAGCTGGGGTGGGAGAAAAGGATTCTTACCTTTCCCAAGAGTATTAGCACGTAAGTGAATGTAATGGATTCAACTGGGAAGTCAGTCAGTCAGTTATCTTCCATGCGTGATATACGCTTAGGCGATCATGTATCTTTCGATACATGACTGACGAGGCAGATTTTTCTCCTGCAGTAGGTAGCTATTTCTTTCAGCTGTAGACCAGTTGCCATCCAAGATTATAGAACCCGATCTCTCCTGCTATTTACCCATAGCTGGGGGGATAGACGACGAGGATTTACCTAAGGTTATTAGCACGTAAGTGAATGTAATGGATCTGACTGGTATTCGAACTCGGCTCTCCAATTTCTCAATCCGAGCCGCTGTCCATTACTCCACCGTAATCTGAACTTGGCTTTCTTTTTCATATTCATGTTTTTCAAATTGCTGACGAGAATTTTTGAAGGGATGATAGTTCTTAAAAGGGGCGCTAATTTCTTTTCTTCTGCTCGGGCTGTTTGTTAACTTGTGGTAGTTGTGTGTGGGAACTCTGCCTATACCAGAGATTATAGTTCGTCTTTGGCTGTGTTTATATTTTTTTCCGTATTGGGAGGTTTACTGCCACTTTATCGCCATTGAAACCCAGGAGCCTCTACTTGGCTGAAAACTAAACGGGCAAAGATTATAGTAATATTGTATTTTGTGAAAGAGAAAAAATTATATCTTTGAGAATTTGGAGATTCTATAAACGGACTTTTAATACCTCTGTTCAGGAGCACACCTACAGACGTGCAGAAATATAGCAGCAATAGTAGTAGTAGTAGTAGTCGTATTAATAATAATAATGTATCCCTAACGATAATCTCAGACTGCTTTCTATTCAGGGCCATTCTTAAGCTGAGAAACAAAATAAAAGAAATAACTAGAAACGATTCCTGTCTTTCGAGTGGCACCTAAATCTTAGCAAGGAATCGAACTAAGAAAATCTCTCATTTTTTTTAAAAAAAAATTATTTTCATATTTTTTTTCTTAATATTCGCCTTTTTTTTAAGCATGCCTACTGTCTTCCAGCAGTCGTGCACCGGTAAAAACATCGATGCAAAATACTAATGAAAAGGACTCAACGATCAGCGAACCGACTTACATGAGACTGGCAAAATGGCGGAAAAAGACCGTCATGATGGCGAAATTATACGGCATCAAAGCGGAGGAAGATGTCAAAGTCCGTCGCGCATGCGCGGTCTTCTAGTCTCTTTTTGACATCTATTAATCATTTTCTCTATCTCTCTCTCTTTTTTTTTTGTTGGTATTCTTTTATCTTCTTTTTTATTACGATTTTTTTTCACTTGAAATTCAAGGAAGGATGTCTCTTTTCTTTATTTTCTCACACTCCTGTCACGTGGTTTATACCTGACCAATCATTTCTCCGCCTCACACTTTTCTCTTTCGCTCAACATCTCTCGTACTTGTGCGAATATTTATTAGCAGGAGGTATCGCAGAATTTATATTTTAACATGGAGGACAAAAACTGAAAAGCGATATAATCCCAGAGGAGATTTTTCGTCGTAGGATGTTTGTAACACTACTAATAAAACGAAATGTTTTCTTTCTCTTTTCATTTTTCCTTTGTATTTGTTTTTTTTTTTTTTTTTTTTTTTTTTTTTTTGCAAATGGTACTAATACTTCATTTGCTTTGATTATAGAGAAACTAATTTTCATTTTGATGTGAGTTGTAGTGTAATGGATATGCCCTCGGAATGGTAAATCGGAAAGGTGAGTTCGAATTGTAGTCGGATACGTTACGATGGAAAAGGCATGAGCCCATCTCTTCACCCTCCCGACCAGTTATAGGTTAAATAGCAGGGTAGCCTGGAACCTATAGCCTTGTGTGTCAACCAGTATACGGCAGAAAGTGGCGGCAGTGTACTGCGGGAATATCTGCTACAAAAGTGACATGATCGACCAAGCTTGCTTCACGTATGTCCCTCAACTAACTGACTGATTTTTGATTACTAGAGTTGTTTATAGACAGGAAAGATATCGTAATATGTTTACACTTCAACCCAAATTAGAAATAAAAGTTAAGGTGTTAGCAAGATAATGAAGGACTCATTGACCAGGTTTAGATATTTTCCGAGTTGATTTAGGTGTTTTACGATCGAAGTATGATTTGTATTTAACTGTTTTGTTAATTCTCGTAAAGTAAGCTTTGAAACAACTAAGAAATTCAATATTTAATCGTTGAGATCGAAGGGAATCTAGAGCGAAACGTTCTCGATGGAAACTGGGAAATAGATGGAAAAATATTTTTTTTTGTTATTGAAGGCTCCGTTTATGAATTTATACAACATTTTTAAACGGTAGAATCAGTACAAAATCTACCCACCCTAAAATTATGCAATCAGTAAACAAAGAAAGAGGAAACTCTAAGATGCAAACAAATTAATTCATATTTTAGTGAAGCTATAAAATATCCATTCATAATGATGCTATATAACAGTAAGCCGAGGGCACCCCGAGTCGGTGTAATGGTTAGCGAGCTTGTCACGCTAGAACAGCTGCGACTGAACTCACTTCTAAAAATGTCAATACTTACGACGATACTAATAAAATGACTTACATTTTATTGGGCTGAACAAAGTTCAATACATCAAAGTGTTTTAAATTCACAGAAACAAATATACTTAAATAAATAAAAATATTCGAAAGAAAATTCTGGTATTCTTCTTACTTATTCTTCTAAATCTACTAAAAATAAACCTTGAACTTGAAAGGATCACAAAGATAGATAGATATAGATATACACTACTAATATATATATATATATATATATATATATATACACTACATACATATATATAGAGAGAGAGATATAGATATAGCGATAGGTAGATAGATAGATAGTTTTGAGGCATGCTATATTTATGGGATAAAGTGCTCAATATCAGAGATATAACGTATGTAAATATAAGAGTAAACATAGAAGTCGACACTCAGAGGCGACAGACTGTTTCACGCTAAATGCAATCATCAGGCCACACGATTGCTGATGATTGCGTTTAGCATGAAACAGTCGCGCCTCTGAATATTGATTCAATGTTCACTTTTATACATACATATATGTGTGTGTGTGTATGTGTGTGTGCGTGTGTTTAAGTGTATATAGGACTTCTAGACATGAATTAATATTTCCATTTAGCATATCCAAATTAGAGACATTAGTGTATCCGTGATATACTAACAGTTTACCACAACAGACGGAACGAGAAGAGAAGAATAATGCACATGCATTTTTCTCAAAATGATTTTTTTCTACCGCTCTGTTATACAAGAAAGTATATACAAATATACACACATACATGTCACTACTTTATCCAGATACAGAGAAATTATAACAAGCAGAGTGAAAGGAGCGAAAAGTGTCTTGTAATAATTCCGAAGTGAAAACGGACAGGTCGATGTTTTATTTTATATACCTGGTTTCTTGTAGTTTTATATCTGCGGTGGGAAGTCATGTCTTCTTTATTCTACATAGCGACTGACTTGCTTCTACACGTGCTAAGTAGCAACTGGCATGCATCACTCATTGGTTATCACGTGACCCTCGTGAGTTCTTTCCCAGTCACACTCTGCCTCCATGCACACACACACTCACACACAAACACACATACACTTACACACATATATATATAGGTTGCTACTTAACTGAAGTTTTAAAAACCACATTCTTTTAAAGTACAAATAAGTCTTACGATTATATCTCATATATATATATATATATATATATATATATATATATATATATATATATATATATATATATATTACATCCTAATACTCTTGGGAAAGTTATTAATCCCACTCTTCTCCCTCCAGCTATGGGTAAATAGCAGAGAAGACTGGGTTCTATAAACTTGGATGGCAACTGGTCTTGGTGAGAAGGACAAATCTGAATTCAAAACCTGCGGTAGAAAATATGGCACGTAGTGCACCAGGTCTCTGTATTCGGACCTCCAAATAGTGTGGTTGGTTCTGCACAAAGCCTTCACCACTATAAAGAAATCATATGTGCTAGTCTCTGGCTGATGGTTCCTAGAAACTGAGCTGCTTGACCATCGTACGTCGAATACGACGGGAGAGTCATATTACACAACAGCGAAATTCAAAATTTATGGGGGTAGAGTCTATTTCAACTGACACCTATTAAGTCAGACTTATTCAACCCAGACGGATGGTCTGTATTTTTTCAACTTAATTTTGAATCCAGTTCCAACACGAATACAATCCATCCGTCTGGGTTAAATAGGACTGATGTACTCGTTGTCGGTTGAAATAAACTATACCCATGAGTTAATTGTGTATTTCTCTGTTGTGTAATCTATATGCTCTGTTATAATAATTACATTGAGCTCTTTTTGTGGATCAGTTTTAGTATTTTATATTATTACGACCCACTTCATATATCATGTCAACATTCTACTATTGGATAATCTCTTGTGTCCATATATATATATATATATATATATATATATATATATATATATATATATAATATAATACTAATAAATAAATATAAGCAGCTATACTCGTCCGGGAAAACCTTATGTGTTTTAGCTGTGAATGAACAAACCAATACCCAAGGGAAAGAAAAGGGTAAAAAAGAACGAACTAAGAACATGTACTTCCGGTGAAAAATGAGACTATTTGAGATCATTTGTGGTATATGCTCTCCACATATTGAAATGGAATCCTACAGTTCATGATGGTGATCAATTTCCGAGTAATATACAATTCAAGATATTGACTTTAAATCTATGAACTTTTGTTAGAGGCAAAGATCCTGCCAAGAAGAGCGAGCTTTTGCATAGAAATAATAAATCCTTATCATATAAATTCGGATATTTTTGATTCATAATTGTTTTTGTTTTCAGGAGAGTCGTTATTTAATATCATCATAATAAAATATAACTGTTACACTCTAAATATTTGAGGAATATGTTGCTCATATTTGTCTTCTGGGAATTCGTAGAATCTAAGAAAAAAATGTTGGTAATGTTACCATTACTAATAGTTTTTGTAAAAATTCGGTATTATGACCAGTTTCCACCTAAGTAAACATTCAGAATTTATTGGAAGAGCAACTAGTTCTACTGTTTGAAATTTATAATATCTTTCTGTTAAAAGAATTTTTCAGAAAAATAGGTTTCTCAAGTTCAGTAGCTGTTATAGCTCATTCCAGTATTAATGGAAGCTTTCTTTGTATCCTTTGATTTGAAGTACTGCAGAATGTCTGCATCTGATTATCACATCATTTTCTCTACGAGTTACATGTGATATCCATTTTAGTTCTTGCTGTTATTGAAAGACTATAAATTATGTGGTTTGGATTATCTGTTATAGCTCTTTGTCTTTGACTTTATACCCCCAGCCAAGAAGATTCGAAGGATGGTCTCCTCCGAGATTAACTGATTTCAATCGCTCAAAGCTATTTTTAACTATTGAAGGCATTGCAAGGCCTGCAACCAATTGCTACCCTCCATCGTTTTGTATATCACAAAGTGTTTTCCTTTGCTTTTGATTTTTATGTGTTTTGTATGTGTTAATTTCTTCGGTTAGTCTTTCCTGGAGAAGGCACTGTGGAATAATGGATAGCGGTTCGATTGAGGAATCGGAGATCCGAGTTCGAATTCCAGTCACTTACGTGCTAATACTCTTGGGGAAGATATTAATCCTCTTCTTTTCCCCCTAGGTATGGCTAAACAGCAAGAACAGACCGGTTTCTGTAGCCTTGGATGGCAACTGGTCTATCACAGAAAGAAATGGCAACCTACTGCGGGAAAAATCGAAAGATACATGATCGCCTAAGCGTGTATCACGCATAGCACATAACTGACTGAGTCTTTCCTTCTTACGGGTCTCTGAATATCTGAGCCGTTATTTTCAATTTCATTATCAGCTTTCAGGACGATCAATACATTTGCTCTCTGATAAAATCTCTGATGGTTACGAGGTGCGATCAATTTACATTTCGATTTATCTATTTGTGTTTTTTCGGAGTATTTTTACGTGTTGTTCCTTTATAGGTGTATATGTAGATTAGCCAACATGAAAGCGAATTATGGTTATTATGTTTGTCATGTAAAACGAAGTGTATAAAAATAAAAAGCTTGGAAGAAAACTGTAAAGAAAGACACAGGTTTCTGGAAACTTTCATAGACAGGCAATAAAAAAATTACGTCAAAATTTATTTATTTTTTGACTTTCAAACTAAATTAAAAAAAAAACAATCTTCTTAGTTGGTTTTCATTGCTATCATTATGAATCTCAAATTACTCAAAAAGATAGTTTCAAATTCTAACTGCTAGGGGCGATGATATTTTTTTTCTTTGCATTAGCAGCGAACTGGTTTCAAGAGAGTTTTCCATTGTATCTCTCTTTACTTCTACGTTATTATTCTGTTCAGACAAGGCTCAAGAACCACTCAAGCTACTGAATTGCGTCGTTTAATGGACATACGAATTGTAGATTATGAGGATATGCAGAGTAGATAAAAGTTAGCTCTAGGTTTGAAAAGGTTGAGATATAGTGGCCGGGGAAGCCTTCTCTTGAAGGACTGTTCAAAAATATATAGAGAAGAAGCCACCCGAATGAAACCTGTTTCTCATCTAGGAAATATGAAAATAATGAGGATGGTTCGTCTGTGTACATGGCATCACTGTTCCTATCCGTGAAGTTCTGGACTAAAGTATTTCGTATGAACATTTTTCATGAGAACCGTGATAAGTCTGCGACGTCCCTTCTTGCCAGTGTTATGGGAAGGATATCTGGATGATTCGACCTTGATACGCTGATACGTGGCATAGCATTTCTTAGATGCAAAAGTCTGAACTGATGGAACTAAGAAATGTAGCTAGTTCGAATATTTTTATGGGAATAGCAACAGAGTGGCGGTAGACTTAAGATGTTTTGTCTGTGGGGAAGAGGTCATAGGATTGAAAATAATAAGGCAGTGTAAATGCTTTTAAATACACTCAGGGCTAGAGATAGTGAATTGGAAAGCCACAGCAAATATATAGAAGCATTACGCCATTTGACTCTGATCTGACTCTGGCCGAGATGTTAAACGTTAGCATTGCATAAACGAGGTTCAAAACCAGTTGTGTTTATTTCATTTATTTATTTTTTTTTTTTTCGTCAGAGACGTGATAATATCAGCCCGGGAAGTTTGTAGCGTGCGGTGTCGTTAAGGACAACCTGAAAACCATTCCAAGGCTTAACCCAAGCTTTGTGCATGAAATTGTGTAAACGGAAATGTTCGGTTGGGAATTGTGCTAACACGAAGTCACAAGTCATTGTGACTGAGGGTTTGAACGTATTCACCTCGTCCAAACTGTTTATTTCGTCAGATTATGCTCTCTCCTTCCTAGAAATAATAATTAATTTCCGCTTAGTATATGTTGTAGAAGAGTAAGCGTCGTTGCCGACACTGTAGTTTGAAAATAGATCGCCATTGAACAACACGGGCGATTCCACTATTAAGTAGATCACGTGATCATAAAGTAGGTGAATAAATGCGAAGTATTGTAACGATCACTGATCACTATTTGTCCTGTGTCACTGTACGGATCACTGTTCACTCTTCTTGTCTATCCACTATTGTTATACGTTCACTCTCTCTACTACTACAGTGGAACCTCGGCTCACGATTTTAATTCGTCCCTGAAGGCCGTTCGTAAACCGAAACGTTCGTAAACAGAAACTATTTTTCCAAAAAGAATCACTGTAGAGAAAGAAAAGTTACGGTGCAACAAAATTGGAAAAGAAAAGTACGCCACGACATATGAATGTGTACAACACGGGGGTCACCTTAGAAATGATTCCGTTCCGGTTAACTTGGTTTGTCAATGTTGTTCGAGAACTGAAATTTTGTTCGATAACCGAGGCATTGTAATCGAATTTGCTGTTCGAAAACCGATTTTTTCGACATGTGAGTCGTTCGAGAGCCGACATTGCACTGTATACATATGACGATTCTTTTCTGGTCATTATACTATTTGGCGATTACTACTTGGACAAGTATTACTAGTGTGGATATTATTGGAAGGTGTTACTACTAGTACCGGCATCTACGAAGTCTCGAATATAACGAGAATTTTAGGAAGTGATAACGTGATTTCGCTTGACATAGAAAAAGTGACAAGCGAAGCTGTCCGACATTACAAAAGTATAGTTACAGTATAAATCACTGCTTTTCCCTGTGCTTGTTCAACAAAGAGACAATTTAACAGTGCAGACTTCCTATTAGTTAGTTATCTTAGAAGATAGACAGACCCAGATCATTCCTCTGTCATACTATAAGGAAAAATGAAACATAACTTTTTCATTCAAAATGAAGCCATGAAAAAAGATCTGAAGAAAATGTAATTGAGAACACCTTGTTCAAAACACGGGTGAACGACAGGAACCATAAAGAAAATGCGATCAATTTCAGAAAGGGGCGTTTGAAATCTAAAGGGACACATAATGAAAGAATGATTGAGACTCAAAAGGCGCATCAAATTCAAGAGAATCAGTGACAGTTAAGAAATTCGGTGACGTATAATAAGGAAAGAAGGCTTGACGAATCTAACACTCACATGACACATTGAAGCTAAAGAGAAGCTGAAACAGACAGCTGAAATATTAAGTGGCACATCATAATGAAAAGAGGCTTAAAGAATTTAGCACTTACATGATATATCGTAGTCAAGAGTAGTAGATAGATACTGTTCAGATATTCGGGGGGGGTTCATGATAAGGAAAGGAGGCTTGGAGAATGTGTGTGATGCTCATGACAAATCGAATCAAGTGAAGCCGAAAATGACATTTGAGGTACTCGGGGGTACATGACAAGCAACGGAGGATTGGAGAATCTAACACGCTCAAGATACATAAAATTAAAAAAAAAAACGTAAAAGTTATTTCAGATATTCCGGGACACATCGTTAAAAAGAAAGAGGTTTGGAGAATTTTACACATACATGAAATATCTTAGACAACAGAGACCGAAAGAGGCAGTTGAGATACACCATTGTGCAAACAAAACGAATAATTTCGTTATTATGTACATTTTCGTATTTTTCCAATGAATCATGACACAGTATAGATGTTGGTATTTCATATGTTCATTCCACGAAGTCGTTCCTGACAGATTGACCGCAGATTCTCGATTGGATTTAAAATCAGAGGAGTTTCCGGATCAATCTATAGTACTTTGATTTGTTCACCGGCAACGCTTGCCAGTGTCTTCGTGCAGCGTTACAATTTTTGTACGCTTCCTTGGTGCAATATCCATCGCAGACAATGGCCGTAGGACAACTAATCAACAGTCTAGACAATAGTATCTGGGCTTGATAAAAATCTGATGCAATATTTTTCAAGGCCAAACAAATTTCATCACCCCCCCACAAAATAGATTCATATCACCACTGCAAATTGCTTAATCTGAGGAAAAATAGAAATGTATTACACCCTGTCACTCCAATGGGTCTAAAACTGACCGTATGGTGAAAGAAAGGAAACTAAAGCGGTTGTTTCAATTAATTTACACAAGGGTGTATTCACTCGCGCATGGTAATGAAAGGAGACTTGGAAAATTTAACACTCTCATGACATATGGAAGTCCCAAAAAAGTGAAACGGTGTTTTGAGATATTCGGGCAGCACGATAAAAGAAAAGAAGTCTTTGGGAATCTAACACTCACATGACACACTGTAGTCAAGAGAAGAAGAAAGATGTTTTGATATTTAGTGGCACAAGACATCGAAATTTCTAGAAGCAAAGCATCTCGTGGCAGTTGATGCATTCATGTAAAGAACTAGAAAAAAGAGAAAGCTGATTGAGATGAGAAATAAAACAGAAAGCTCTGGAGAGTCATGACGAGATACACCCAGAAGATATCTAAAGAGATTTGTGGACTGGGAAAAACTTGCTTACCCTTTGTAATGTATGTCATGTTAACATTGTCTGTAATATCGATCGGGCAGAGATGACTCCGAAAGACAGTCACGTTAGTGAAACAGATAATTTAGCAAGATATTTATTTCCTTTCGGTCCCGTAATTGGAATGAATTTAATGAATTAGTTTTGAATTTAAAGTTTTTTTTTTTTCCCCACCAGAAGGAGAAGATGAGTAACAGATATGAAATGATATCAAAGAGAAGAGAAATTTATCAAAGAAAGATAAATGAAAATACGTTTTCAAACGGTGCAATAAATTTACGACTCATTAAAGATAACATTGTAAAAGTGAAACATTGTACAAGAAAGATGAAAAATATAATATAAAAAAAAAACATAAAATATGCGCGCTAAAATCTGTTTTGCGATCAAAAGCTGGTAATATAATTCACTACCACTTTTTGGCGGTTTTCTAGTCACACACATAAACAGACACATACATAAACACATATACGTGTGCGTATGCACAACGGTACACTCATTAACACAACTCCTTGTATATTCATACGTGCTAAAGTAGGTATATGTTTAACAAAGCTTGAAAAATTATACATACATACGTACGCAGGCACTTATATATATATATATATATATATATATATATATATATAAATATAAAGAGAGAGAGAGAGAGAGAGAGGGAGAGAATATTAGTGGTCAATATATATATATTTCAAGAGGATAAAATCCAAGAGGAGCTTTATGTACAAGAGAGCAAGAATATAATATAAAAGGCTCAAATACTAAGATTCCATGGTTATAATTCTTTTACATTGGAATCGGTCTGATGAACTGGATCGAAGTAGGTGGTTAGTGGTTATGGTTCTCTATAGTTTTCTGTTATATATATATATATATATATATATATATGTGGGGGGGGTATATTTAGATAGATAGATACATAGATGGATAGATGAAAGAAGACTACGAAAAAGAGATGGAAAGAGAATAAGAGAGATAATTTTAATAAACTTTTCACAAACAACATACACATATGCATGTACATAATCATCTCTCTCTTTCTCTCTTCATCTCAATATATATATGTGTGTGTGTTTGTGTGATAGAAATTATTAATTCATCGAGTCTAGAAGAAACCTCAACGGAATGCAGAAAGCACTGAACGGCCGTTTTGTCCTATATTTGGGACTCATCAGCAGTGTGCATCCACTACCGAGAATTGAAACCCGGACACTTACGTTATAAGGCAAACGTCATACCAATGGGACTCGCTGACGAAGAGGTAGCGAATTAGCCTCGATATAGCGCCGCTCAATTACATATATGTATACGTATTCATAGTTTTGGGGAATTGTTTCAAAATACACAAACAATAATACACGAACGGTCATACACATATAATATATATATATATATATATATATATATATATATATATATATATATATATTAATTTTAAAAAGGCTATTGTTTTAATTCATATATGTCTTGCAATATATATATATATATATGAAGAGTGAGAGATATTGTTTGGAATGCATGTACAATATATGTATAAATATATCTCTATATAGGTAGATATATACAGAGAAAATGTAGAATTATGCATTTTAAATTGTGCGAAACACATAAATCCGATAGATAGATAGATAGATAGATAGATAGATAGATAGATAGATAGATAGATAGAATCATATGCACACACACACACACACACACACACACACACACACACACACACACACAGAGTCGCTCACACACACACACACACACACACACACACACATATATATATATATATATATATATAATCTGTGTAGGTATAGAAAATTTACAATGATTGCTTAAGATATTGAAACTAATGGTTACAAAGCAGTGTCTGCAAATCATCTATACTCAATACTGAAGAATCTTACTTTCAAAGTATAAACCCATTTTAAACGTTAAATATCTATATCTACATATAGACATTTCTTGAAATAGATTTTTTTTAATCCCTCTTATTAATACAAACGCTATTTTCAGTGGATTTAATAGCGGATTACAAAAATTCATTAAAATAGTAAAAATCCCTATGTTTACGTTTTCGTCTATGAACATGAACCTGGTCCGTCAGATGTTTGTTACTTAAACAGGCATTTAAAATCCCATTTTCCAAGATGATCTCCGTGATCAAATTGGTAACAACACGCTTTGGCTATAGAAGTTATTTCCCTGATGGATAAAAAAGATGTTTGTCGATTCCTATCAGGAGACACATTTTATTTTAGTACGTGATGTTAATCTCCCAGTTTAACAAAATAAAATAAACAGTTTTATCAACTCAAACACGTGTACTCACTCGCTTACAGAGAAAGTGTCTTTTTGAACGTACCAAATATTTAAATGTCCAATCAAAAAAAAATATTACATTGAGGTTTCTTTTCCATCTGCTTTAATAAGTAAAAGTAAAATAAAAAGGGAACAAGATATATTCAGAAAATTGACATTATTTTTAGTTAATATGTTCTGCTTGATGTATATGACGATTGGTCGACGAAGAAAATCTCTTGAGAAACATGGAAAAAAATCTTTTTATAGAGATGTGCATTGGCAAAATGAACTCGAAGTACGTGATATGAAAAAAAAGCTTTTCCTGAAAATATTTGTATATATCATACTTATTATAAAACCCAGGTTGTGTGTGTGTGTGTGCGTGTCTGTACGTTTATATATTGAATCGGATTTCCTATATTTTTCAACCGATTTCAACAAAACTTCACAGGACTACGTAAAATTACCTTGCGGTGGTTCTGACAGCGCCAAAAATTGGAAAAACACAATTGTTTTTGCACAAAATCAATTTGAAAACACGATTATGAGGTATTGCGAGAATGAAAGGGGAACAACTCATATCGAGTTATACTTATTATAAAACCCAGGTTGTTTGTTTGTGTGTGTGTGTTCGTGTATATATGGGATCAGATTTCCGACATTTTTCAACCGATTTCAACAAAACTTTAATTTTTTTGGCAGATAGTGTTTCTTATTCTCTTGCACACTTTTTTCTTTATTTTTACATTCAGAATGCTTTAAAAATTCCATTTACAAGACAATTGTTTATAATAAAATTCAATCGGTAGACTCATAACGATTGAAAACAATGTTTTGTTTGAGTTTGGGTTTGACCAATTCGTAAAAAAAAAAACAAAAAAAAACACTAATTGAGACATGCGTGTCCGTCAACCTTAAACAATAATCTTTGTCAATTTTATTTTTCAGTCTTTATGATGGTAGATACTTGATCTATCTCTTACTGTTACATCCCCGGGTAACGCCGGGATCTACTGCTCGAATATCTATAAAACTGAAGATGAATATGTGTGTGTGTGTGTGTGTGTGTGTGTGTGTGTGTGTGTGTGTGTGTGTGTGTGTATTATCGGAGTTACCTCCTCCTTAATTCCCAAATTGTCACTAGGGGTCTCTCTCCCCATACTATAAATACTGGGCGACTTCTTGCCTCGATCTCTTTTTCCCTCAGGCCTCGTGCCGCATTCAACATCGCGTGGAGGTGAGGTAATTCTTTCTCTTCTTTCTTCATTTCAGCGAACACCTCTACTATGTGAGCTCTCACAAAAGACAGCGTTTCCCATTTCTGGGAAGACGCTATGAACATTAAAAACATACACGTACGTGCGAACATTCACCAAAGAACAAACACAAATGTTCACACATAAAAACAAATGTTAACTGTCTACGTGCTTTGTAATTTGTTCTTAATATATATATATATATATATATATATATATATATATATATATATATATATATATCGGTCTTGTTTGTCTTCTTTCATCTTCGGTTGGACACCATTTCTCTTTGTCATGGGACCTTACCTATAATAACATAATGGACTATCCCTTACGTAATAAATACTGCGCCTCAAGAGGAAGCAGGGAGTTCAGTCCGAAGTCGGGCGACCGGCTGACCGGCGGATTGGTTGAACTCTCTGCCTTCGGGAGGGGGAGGAACCCGAACGAGGCTACGCCGAAGGGCGGAGTCTCTTTCGGGGAGGTAAACCGACCCGGAACCCGTTTATACGGGTTCAATGGCCATATTTTTGGCCGAGCACACGGGCTCGGAGATCCTACGTTAAACCGGCCTTGTGCCACATGATGCCCACGTGGGGGTGGGGACTAAATACCGTTCAGTCTGAAGTCTGGAGTGAAGTCCGTCTGGAGTCTGTCAGTGAGTCAGTCAGTCAGAGCGAGTCAGTCAGTCGAGTCAGAGGCAGAACGAAACAGAGTCGCGTTCAGACAATTACTACTAAACCTGATTGTTCGTACTAACACTTTCTACTTCTCTGTATATATTCCTGTTTGTAATATATCTGTGTTATTCCATATCCGTATTCGAGTTCTTCTTTATTGGTTCTACCTTGGACTATCACCGTGGTACAAGGAACTGGACCATAACACTCTTGTAGCTTGAACTTCTTCTAACAGGAAATTTAAACGCACGTGTTTTCTTTTCATATTCACCCCCCACCGGTCCTCTACAATATGCTATTTATTCACGTCCCCATTTCTTGACCGATTTTGATGAAATTGTACAAATTTACGAAGATGTTGGTCAAGACCAACTTTTCAATCTCCATGAGCCACGCTCCGCCCCGTTAAAAAAAAAAAAAAAAACAAGGCAAAGTTACACACGAACAAATTTTTTACTGTATGAGCTGATGTTCTTTGCACTTAATGCAAAACATAGCTCATGTTACAAGGTTTATATAGAGTGCTTGATAGTTTTCTTTTGACAATGGCTTTACACAAAAATTGTAAACAACTGTAAAAAAATAAGTTTTTCGTACTACTTAAAATACAAACTTAATTAACTTCCCCATTTTTTATTTGATTTTCTTCAAATATTCCAAAAAACTTTGCCAGCATGCAAGAAATAAGATAGTGCAGTTTTAGTCCTGCTCAAAAACTGTTCAAAAAGCCCGTTTTTCGGTCATAACTCCCTGTTTTTTTTATATGATGTTTTCCAAATTTGCCATGTAAATTACATGACACAAATTTTTTGGCGTTAATGTTTGGATTAGATTATTTCAGTTAAGTGGAGGAAATCCGCGATAAACTAGGTCCAAAATCAGCTTTTGACATTTAGCCAATAGTATATATCACATTTTTTTACGTAGATGATACACGATTGATTATACACGATTGTGTGTACATAATTACTAGAGGTAGAGATATGTTTTATACTGTTTTGTTGAAATTATATTTTGGAATAGAGTTTGATTTAAGAAATGGTAAGATATTATATAGACTAATATCATAAAAGAGTTCTTTCAAGTTTTTTGTTTGGTTGATTTTGCTTAGCGACATACCAACCTGTATGGATTAAGTAATAGCGAAATGTAAACATTTTGAACGGAGTTGTATGCCTTAAACTACAGATGTATTGTTGACAATCTATATCTATAAAATAGGTGTCTGCGTGTGTGTCTATGTGCAATTTATGCACGTCCAAATGTATCGACCAATTTCGTTGAAATTTTATACAAATGTGTCAGATTTACCAAAGAGGATGAAGACCAACTTTTCAATCTCCAGCGCAATCCCCACCCAAGTTTGGCAGAAAAATCAATAAAACTGAAGATATGACTTTTTGCAAAAATCAAGGCAGAGTTACGCGCGAACATTTCTTTTATTGGATTAGCTGTTGTTCTTTGCACTCAGTTCAGAACATGGCTCATGTTACGAGGTTTATGTTGAGGGCTTGATAGTTTCCAGGCGACATTAGCGTTACACCAAACAATTGCAAAAACTGTGTAAAAATCGTGTTTTTCGTACTACTTAAATTTAAGAACTTGATTAACTTACTTTTTTTATCCAATTTTCTTCAATCATGTCACAAAAAATGTGCCATCATGCAAAAAATAAGATATTGTGCTTTTAATCCTTTTCATTTACCGGCGTATAACGAAAAATCTTCAAAAAAAAAAACATTTTTCGGCCATAACTCCTTCATTTTTCATCCGATGCGTTCCAAATTTGCCTTTTAAAATCATAACGCACAAATTGTCTTACGTGAATACCTGGTTTGGATTATTTCAGTTAAGTGGACGAAATCAGCAACACAATAGATCTAAAATCGTCGAATGCTATTTAGCCAATAGTTTCTACATATAATTCCATCCTAAAATGGTATTCGAACAATCTTTGACACAAAGATTGTTTGAGAAGGATTATTGAATTGTTAAGAGAGGAAAATTCATGAAAAACATCTTATTAATCCCAACTTTACAATAAACGAGCGAAGAAGGAGGTGGGCGTTTCTGCGTTTGCACTCGCAGTTGAATTAAGTTCTGAGGCTTCATCCCTGTTTTTGTTTGATTATTAGATTTGTGAACAATGCCATACTATTTGAAAGGTATGACGGCCATGTGGAAATTTACTGAATATCTAAAGCATTGAAACAATTTAACCCAGAGCAACGATCACACAAGTAGGTTTTATCGATTGAATTCGTTTCTTAAGAACAATCAAACACTTGCGAAAGACATAGCGTAAAAAAAGAGGGGTTAGTAGCTTATTATACCAACGTATGGTGCATGCAAGCGGAGACGCAGGCAAATATATGTAGACAGTCGGGAACGGGTATACAGGGGGAGTGCGGTTATACAATAAAGCCACTAAGACGCTAGAGAATACTGCATGGTAGAGAATATGAGAAAAATCTTTCTCTTAGGGAGAGAGAACAATAAAAGAAAAAGAAATAATGAAAGCAGAAATTAACAATTTAAATTTTTGAAAATCAAAGTTGATTGAAAAGCAAGAAGTTGGAAGAGAGTTCGACAAGCGAGAATTAAAAATTGTTAGCATAGAATTTACGGTTACATCTAGCTATTGCAGCTATAAATTTATGAGACATTCCCGGCAATCACAGATCTAGGACTGCGCTTAAATTCATAATGTCTAGGTGACATAACGGAAAGTAATATCTATTCAGATATAATACAAAAATGTGGCACAGGGCACAAAGGGTCAATAGGGAAAGGTCCGTTTGGAATCTCTCTTATCTTAAACTTAACGAGCCATGATTACTATCCCAAACATACTACTTCATTCCTTACATCAAAATAAAACACATTATTCCTTATCATTCTTACTACAGTTACCATAATACAACAAGTCTCTATTTAGACCTGTAGTGCTCAGAGCGAAAACTTCGTTAGAACAATTATCATGAATGTATTTATAGAAAAGGCACAGTGTAGCTATGTTATGACAGTGGGAAAGTGGCTGAAGACTAGGTAGCAGGTCAGGACCAGTAACATTGCACATATATACATATATATTTAAGATTTAACAGTTAAGAAACAGCAGATGTTTTTATACATAGTGATAAATATTAAAAATATTAGAATAATATTAAAAATAGAGCATTAATGATATACTATTGTTATGGGATCTTACCCATAATAATAATAATGGACTATTCCATACTTAATAAATACTTCGCCTCAGGAGTAGGCAAAAAGTCAGTAGTTCGAGTCAGTAGTTCAAGTCGAGTCAAGAGTCGAGTCAGAGGCAGTCCGAAACAGAGTCGCGTTCAGACAATTATTGCAAGACATTGGAATAGTGATACTGGTCGAGACTACATTGTTCTCCCTACTAAAACTGATTGTTCATACTAACACTTTCTACTTCTCTGTATATATTCCTGTTTGTAATATATCTGTGTTATTCCATCTCCGTATTCGAGTTCTTCTTTATTGGTTCTACCATGGACTATCACCGTGATACAAGGAACCGGACCATAACAAATATGAAAAGATTACTTAACTTTTAAATAACAGTTTTATCCCGGCATCGATGTTTCGCGGTAAAATTTCCAGGCGTCAGGGGTTGTAGTTTTAAACGGTATTTCCAGATTATTTTTTTCACGCGTCTTTTTAAATTCACTTCAAGACGCGGAACAAAGTGACAAAAAAATTGAAAGAATTTGGAAATAACGTTTAAAACCCAAACCACTGCAGACTGGAAATTTTACCAAAATATCGCTGTCGGGATAAAAGGGATATTTAAATAAAAGTAAAGTAATCTTTTCATAAATATATATATATATATATATATATATATATATATATATATATATATATATATATATGACTGTTATATTTCACGTTGGCCCAGTTTGACTGGGGTGAAGAATACAAGCACTGCATCATAGTTCCGTGTCTTGCATCTTCTCTCCATCATTTTTAATGTACCGATACTTGCCTTTTTTTTTTTATCTTGTGTAAAACGAAACTATATCTACATTTTCGACACTCGTACAAATAGAACCTATGTCCACCATTTTAAATTACGTGCCATGTCTATATGTATTTCTTCTCGTGAAAATACGACTAACATCTTGAATATCGAATCATTATCTTGAAAACCTGATCTCTGTCTACTTTCTAGCTTCTTGACCTATGTACACATAGTTACCTCTCATACAAATCCGACCACTGCCTACACCCTAGCCTCTTGTGTGAGCCTGACTTACAAATCGGAGCTCTGACTACTTTCTAGCCTCTTGTGAAAACCTGACCTCTGTCTACATTGTTGGCTCTCGTACGAACTAGGCCTCTGTTTACTCTCTAGCATCTTGTGCAAATCTGACCTCTGTCTACCTTTTTGACTCCCATGCAAACCGGAAATCTCTTTACTTTCTAACCTTTTGTTCAAACCTGACCTATATCTACTGTTTTGATTTTGAAGAATAAAAGACGTGTCTACCATTTTGACTCTAGTACAACATTTTACCTAGGTCTATTTTTCCATACCCTCGTCTAAAACAGATCCATGTCTACATTTTGGAATCATATCTATTTTTTTCCGATATTAAACGACATGAAAATAGATGATACGGCATAAAAGAAATCACAACCCAACCAATCAGTCGATGACATGCTTTGTCCTAATGGCAAGTGTAACATAATAGCAAATAAAATATTTGATACGCACCTAGCCTGAGTCTGGATATTAGGGATATATTCTGAATCAATGGTAACAGAACCCTTAGCCAACATGAAATAAACCAAAACCTGGACACCTAATGAGAAATATTTAGCACGTTGATTGAATAAAAGGTTCCCTATGAAATGGCTCATCTGCATATCTGAAGAAAGCTGAGACGTTGTAATCTTAGCAACAATGATGACATTAACCCAACTGCATATCATATAAATATACACTTAAAGCATGGGAGTACAATAGATGAATGTGGATAATCATCCTAAAAAATATAATGGAAAATTGATTGAAATTTTCATTAGCTTTTTGAGAAGAGCGTGGATCTTGCTTTTTTAAATGACGAGATGAAAGGAATTGTTGTACAGATTTCGTGCGAAAGCAAAGTCATATTCCCTACGGAATTCTTGTGGAATCCATCTTGCTAATCTGATACATTTATCGGGTATTTACTAACAAAATCAAGGGTGCAGGAGAGTGTGAACAAAGTGGATCGTGCAAACGGAAGGCAATATCAATGAAAATCAGGGAAAATGCATTTGTACGGATAGGGGCATGTGCGAGTAAGTTAACCACAAATTAGCAAAAGTGAAACTTATATGACATGTTTCATATATCGATAGAACTTCTGTCGGATTATAAATGAAAAATCCATTCATATATATATATATATATATATATATATATATATATATATAATAAATCTATTCATATATATATATATATATATATATATATATATATATATATATATATATAAATATATTCATATATATATATATATTATATATATATATATATATGATAAATCTATTCATATATATATATATATATATATATATATGAACAATCTAAATTTTCTAATGGAAATTTTATTCCTCTCTCTCTCTCTCTCTCTCTCTCTCTCTCTATATATATATATATATATATATATATATATATATATATATATATATAATAATGGTTTTTCATTTATAATCCGACATATTTTGATTGGTGGCATGTTAGTTTTTCAACGGATACTCATATTTAAGTAGGTGCACTCTTTTGATTCATTTATTAAACAGTATATTTATTAACTTCCATCCAAATGGTCATACTATTTAATAAATAAATATAAACAGAGTATCTACCTAAATATGGGTAACCATTAAAAAGTAAGGTTTAAGCAATAATTTATATATATATATATATATATGTGTGTGTGTGTGTGTGTGTGTGTGTGTGTGTGTGTGTGTATGTGTGCGTATGCACTTGTGTGTGTGTGTGTGTGTGTCTGTATGTGTGCGTATGCGCGCACTTGTGTGTGTGTGCGTATATGTATATATATATATATATATATATATATATATATATATATATATATATATATATTATATAAAAATAAAAATGGTGTTTATAATTATCCATCGAGAGAAACAAGGAAAATGCATAGACGGATCTTCAATTTTACATTTTTTACTACGTCGCCTAATAATAATAATAATAATAATAATAATAATAATAAAGAATAGCCATGAACCTTATATCTATTTTATATAATTATGAAGCAAAAACTAATAAAACTAAGAAACTACCCTCCTCCCAGTATATAAAAAAATGCAGTTCACGGGTATTTACTAAAGAATTGTCAAAGGAATCATCTGTGGTTAAAATATTTTGTACTGTTCGATTCAATGATTTTTTCTTTCTTTCTAAGAGACAAAATAAAATCATTTTTTTTGAAAAGCAAAAAACCGTACAAAGAATTATATATATATATATATATATATATATATGAAAGAATTTAAAAAGTACTGTTTAAATAAAAGTAAAAATAAAATAAAAATTTAAAAAAATCCGTGGCTGTCACTTACTCCCATTATAATTTCGTAAGAAAAGAATAAATAAATAGACTTAAAAAAAAGAAAATAAAGACTCTATTAATATTAGCGGACTGAAAAAGAATTTGATTTATTTATTTTTATTCCTAAATTTTATGGCAACCTCTGTGCTTTTCCTTTCACGTTGTCAACTCACGTTAAGAGGAACAATCCAATTCATCCATTCATGACAATAAAAGATGTCAAAATATTTTTAAAAAAGTAAAGAAAAAGAAACGATTGAAACAACGAATCTATTCGCTTCATTCTTCTATTCCTTTATTCTCTGATTCTTTTCTGGACGGCATCCGCTTCCTTCACCGCCAATAACGACCGATGTGACTAACTTTAAAATCTAATGGGACGTTTTCACTAATGGCAAATTGCCATTTAAGATTGTTAGTTTGATTGGGTGTGAAATATTGTTATTTCAAGAAAGTCCATTACAGAAATTAAAAGGTACTTGTCACGGGCTTCGCTTCAAATCCAAGGCCCACATTCGCATGCGTCGTGGTCGCAAGCAAGCGTGTTATTAAAGCATTGAACACGAATTTATTACGAAATAGTTACGTGCTATCTATCTATCTATCTATCTATCTATCTATCTATGTCTATTCGTATCTATCTATCTATCTATCTATCCACTGTCTTCCTGCCTATTTGTCTGTCTATCTATCTGTATGTACATATGTCTATTTGTCCATGCATATACATGCATATTTACCTTAAACTCCAATTATGTCTATATTTGATAAACTTATGTCCTTACAATTAATGAGGAAAGAGGGCTTGAAAACTCTAACATTCACAGGACATAAGGAAGTCAAGAGAACGAAGTGGTAATGTAATTAACGAGTGCTGCACAACAGAAAAAAGGACATAGAATGATGGCAAAAGTTAAAATATCACGTAGAGCAGTAAAAGACTGGGTATTGTAGAGCGCCATGATCACCCACGTTCTGAAAGACAGGGTTATCTTACAAATGTGGAAAACTGTTTAAAAATCCGTCTTCTAAATCCATTCTTTAAATCTAGATCAAAGATCAAACACTGGATTTAATCAGAAATTGATCACAGTCTATTCTTACACTGTCGTGCCAAATGTTATGGATTAGCAGTAGGATGTGGTAATGGTAGATGACGTCACAGTAAATTAATGAAGTACTGAAAATGCCCAAACATATATCATTTGCCCTTAGATATCTGGTCAATCAGTGTGAACACTAAAAGGTAACGCAAATTATCAATGTTTGAAAAAGCCATGATAATCATTGTCAAGAAAGATTCCATTTCTGGAACACTGGTGAGATTTGACGGTGTCTATATATGTGTACCTGGAATACTTGATGGACGGCATTATCTTCCACCTTGGACAGTGCAATCGGCGACATTGTATCCTTAATGGCCGGAAACAGATACATCTCTATTGAGTTGTCTACGGAAACAAACTGACGCTGGTTCAATTCACGACTACTTTCAAAACAGGTGGCATTATACATATACAAGATCAGCTTTCTTTATCTTTCATGCAATGTGGGAGCAGAAGACCCACTAGACATCTATTTATCTCGGGATATAAAATTAGCGACCGGTTTGCTCAAAACTGAGTCTTTTGCTGGTGAAACTGGAAGGACCTTCCCAGGGCGTCGGCCTGGGCGATGGTATATGATGGCTGTGCACTGTCCAGACTACAAGCCCTTCCCCCTCTCGGCTGTATAAATATTTATATTTACGATGCGCCATGTCATGTACTCAAAAGAATCCTCATTCCTTTCATCTTCAATTAGTAAGAATTTTCATTCGGACTGTTTCTTTCCAAGATCTATTTAAGACCGACAGAATACGATTTCTCCCGTTAATTAAATTTTTAACCTGTTCAAGTCCAGGACCAAATCCTCATCATCTAAGAATCTTACCTTCTCCTCTTAATCCATATTTAAATCGCCCTTTTTTTTTCCTTAGATAGACTGCCAACTTGGGGTAGCAAGCTCCATCTATCCAAAGCAGCTGGTTGTGAGGCGTCAGTTTTCCGCCTTCGCCCATTCTCCGGCTTGGAGCTGGACTTAGTTGTCAGAGGTTATTTGAGATTCATGAGACGGGTCCACTAGAACAATCCTGATAACAGGGTACAAAGCGCTTCATCTGAGAGACAGGGAACGCGCGACGTGGTTCGAAAAGTTAGGGTTTCCGTTGTTCGAAACTAAATGCAGAGTTCGCGTGTAGCGTGCCTTTGAACTGCAGTTGTCAAAAAGGTAGCGTGTAGGTGGGTAATGTTTCCACATTGATGCGTTCACATACCATAAATCGGGTTTTCTACCCGGCTTAATAAAACGACTGATACTTTATACGGTTCGTGAACATTGGCACCTATTCACATATATTATGCACGTAAAGAAAAAAGAATTATATCATTTTCCAGAAGTAATTTGAGGAGGTTTTTGGAAACTTCTGACAAATGGCAAATCCACCGCATTCACACGACAAGACCGCAAAGCTATTACCTATATACCTGAGTAAGTATTTACTCTGTCCTCCCACTAGGACGAAATGTAACACAAGGTCTATTTTTAGGTGGGGACCCGAGTGTGTACTCCCGGGACAGGAACAAAAATTGCGCTCAGCCCCCGAAAACGTCGCTTGCGCTGGCCTCGGGGCAATGGGAGGGTGCGGCCTCGGGCAGCTGTTCCCCAGGGCTGGGCACCTCCCAGTATTATTTTCCTCAGTTGGCCCTCTGTCCTTTGACAGAGAAGCCCCTGAGTACACTCTGTTCAAGGACAGAGACGCAACTGAGATATATACCTGTGTATAATGCGACTGTTTTATGATCAGTATTTTTACACAGATAATTACACGAGTAATTATTTAGAAGAGGTTGAAAATTATGCATTTTCGATGACCGGTTGCACTATAAACAGGCAAATTCTTCTGGTAGGGTTGAAAATTCGTGCATTTTCGGTGACCGTAGCCCATCTGGGAGGCCTGCATTCTCACGGTTTGGCTAATAATAATATCACAGGTAAGCTTCTTTAGCCTGCCTCTCGTAGCCTAGATTCTTTCTTTCTGTTGCTACATTAAGAACCAAACGTTATTCACTATGTGTGCCGCTTAAAATCTACAAATACCTTATATAAATGAAGAATTAACAATGCTTTTTCCTTTCCCCAATTTGTGTTCATCTTTGTTCGCATGTGTTTACATGACCGAGGCATTGCTTTTCCAACGGAACCTCTTTTGTATGCAATATATCAGGCCATCTCATAAGTTCTGTCCGAATTTTAACTTTCTGTTAAAATGAACGAAATTTAAAGAGTATTTTATAATGTCTAATGGAGCTGAACATTATTTTTATGTTTAGATGCATTTAAACTGATCAAATTTTATTTCAGAGAACAATAAAATTAAATTTTGTTTTATTAAAACCCTGTTAACATGGAAGTACCCAAGAATCATTTGAGGCACATAATGCTTTATGAGTTCAAGAAAGGAAACTCAGCAGGCGAAGCGGCTAGAAACATTCACTCAGTTTATTGAGAGGAATGTGTGAATGAAAGAACTTGCAGAAGATGGTTTGCAAAATTCAGAGGTGGAGATTTCACCCTTGAAGATGAAGATCGAACCGGACGTCCAGTTGAGTTTGATGAAAAAGCTTCTTGAAGCAACCCTTGAAGAAAATCCTGCTTTATCAGTTGAGGAATTGGTAGTGGTTCTCAGTTCAAACCATACAACTGTTCATCGTCATCTTCAACAACTTGGAAAAGTTCCTAAACTTGTAAAATGGGTGCCTCATGAATTGTCTAAAAACAACCTCAAATCCCGAGTTGACATCTGCTCCATTCTCGCCAACTTGTTTCACCTTTTTAGGATAGACTTGTGACTGGCGACGAAAAATGGATCTTTTATCGAAATGTTAAGCGTCGTAGACAGTGGCTTGGTAAAGGGGAAGGACCCCAGCCACAGCCAAGAAGGGAACTTCATGGGCAAAAGGTTCTTCTTTCAATCTGGTGGGATCGCCAAGGAATAATCCACTTTGAATTCTTACCACCTAATGCAACAATAAATGCTCAAATATACTGTCAGCAATTAGAGCGTTTGAACCAAGCTTTGAGGAAAAAAAGACCTGCTTTAGTAAATCGAAAAGGAGTGATGTTTCATCAGGACAATGCGCGACCCCACACAACAAGAATCACGTGAAAAAAGATCGAAGAACTTGGTTGGGAGAAAATTCCTCATCCACCTTATTCTCCCGATCTTGCTCCTTCAGACTACCATTTGTTTCATAGCTTACAGAATCATTTGGAAGAAACAGCTTTTGTAACACAGGAAGAGGTTAAAACTGACATTCGTGAGTTCTTCGAATCAAAGCCAAAAGAATTTTACAGTAATGGAATTAGTTAGCTTGTTAATCGATGGAAGGAAGTCATAGATAATCAGGGAAAATACATTGTTGATTGAATCTGTAATTAAATGTAACATTTTGTCACTTGTTTTCTTTATTCAAAATTCGGACGGAACTTATGGGATGACCTGATATATATATATATATATATATATATATATATATATATATATATATTGTTGTATATGTTTCAGTTATGTTACTTATTCTGTCTTCTATTTATATTTACTTTTATTTATCACAGAGTAACCCGGATAAAAGAGACCCGGATATAAGACAAACCCGGATATAAGAGAGATTTTCTCTGGTCCCAAATTAGAGCCTGTGTTAATGTATATAAAAAAGACCAAACCCGGATATAAGAGAAACCCAGATATAAGAGAGATTTTCTCTGGTCCCAAATTAGAGCCTGTGTTAATGTATATAAAATAGACCAAACCCGGATATAAGAGAAACCCAGATATAAGAGAGATTTTCTCTGGTCCCAAATTAGAGCCTGTGTTAATGTATATAAAATAGACCAAACCCGGATATAAGAGAAACCCAGATATAAGAGAGATTTTCTCTGGTCCCAAATTAGAGCCTGTGTTAATGTATATAAAATAGACCAAACCCGGATATAAGAGAAACCCGGATATAAGAGACTTCTCCGGTCCCGACAACTCTCTTATATCCGGGTTTACACTGTATATTATTTACAGTTGCTGTTATTATTTTATCTTATAATTTTCCGTTACATATTCTTGAAACATTTAAAAAAAATAAATAAATCGAGATTGAACTTAGCGGAATATTAAATGAATTGTAATTCTAGTAGCTTTATTTACGGTATACTGTAATATTATTTTTGGGTAGCTTTGTACAAAAAACTTTTTGATAGATTCCCATATATATATATTTATATATATATATATATATATATGTGTGTGTGTGTGTATGTGTATGTATGTGTGTGTGTGTGTGTGCGCGTATTTAGGCAGCAATCGTTCTTTCATGCACATTTCATTGAGTAAGATAGACAAGGTGCTTTGATCTAGTTTTTTATACAATTTCTCATGCGATCTAATAATCTTTTCTTTATCGGATGATAAATTATATAAAAACTGTCCGAATGTTCTTTTTATCCGAACGCTTTCGGCTATACATTTAGCCATTTCCAAGGATGAAATATTTTAACTGTTAAATAAGAAATAGTTTGCTGTATGTATGTTTTATAAAATGTTTTCATTTTTCAAAACACGGTCAATATATTGTGTCCATGTTCAAATTTAATATTATTAAGTGTTGTCTATTTTTGGTTTTTATTAATAAGGCTTTCCTTATTTTTAGCCTTTTTTTTTGCATGTAGATGATGCTATTGTATCAGTGACCGTGTTTTGAAAAATGAAAACATTTTATAAAACATACATACAACAAACTATTTCTTATTTAACATACTTGTTGACAACACTGATATAATAGCTTCATCTACATGCATTTTAGGTGACTGTAACCTAGGGGTACGCCTACATTCTCATGGTACCTTTGGCTAATCCTTTAGCTACAGGTAAGGTGCTTTAGTTTGCCTCCCGTAGCGTAGGTTCTTTCTTTCTGTTGTTACATGAACAACAGAACTATGTGTGCGACTTATATACCTCATATAAATGAAAAATCAACAATGTTGTTTCTTTCTCCAAAGGTTGTCATTGGATAGTGTTAAGGGGTCCACCCCTTTTTCATACAAGTGGACTCGACCAGTGTGTAATTGTACTGCTGCCGGTGAATACCCGGAAGTCGGAAGTGATACAGTGACAGTGTGAGGTAACTGCTTTGTAGGAGTCACAGTTGTGAGCACGTAGACTCAGAAGGAAGTCATACTTCGATACTGAATTTCCCAGACTATATATATATATATTATTATTGCTACTAACCGCATTTCTGGATCTACTAACCGCATTTCTGGATCTACTAACCGTATTACCAATTGTATTATTACGTCAATACATTTATTTGCTATATTTCATTCCTGCGTTTGTCATTCATTTGAGACCGGATTTCATACCGGAATCCACAACAGATAGGCAATGTAGACACTTGCAAAACTAATATGAATACAAATTTTAGATAGGAAAAAAAATCTATCAATTCTTTATTTTTATAAGATATTTGTTGATTTTAAGTGACATACATAGTGAATAATGTTTTATTTTTCATGTATCGAAAAAAGGTAAGAAAATCAGACTACATAGAAACAGGCCCCGGGTAAAGAAGCTGCCGTTGTCAGTCATGAACAGAATCAAAAATATGGTGTCTAAATCTTCGTATCCGATATTTTAAGGTAAGTGTTTTTCCACATCATTTTAGAGTAGTTTTTTTTTAAATCATTTCACCCCAGGCAATGCAATAAAGCCGCTCAGATATAAAGAGGCTACTGGGTGGCATGGAACATAAAAATAAATAAAACACTGTGAAGAAGAGAGAACAATAAAAGAACAACAATTAAGAAGACAATAGAAAACGTTCAACATTAAATTTAAATTTTTGGCGATGAATGTTGACTGGAAAGAAAAAAGCCGGAAGAAATTTCCACAAACGAGAATTGCGATAGAAGAGACTTCTAACATAGAACTTACGGTTACATCCAACCATTTCAACTGTAAAATTATGAGATAATGAGACCTTGACACCAATCTAGTACTGCGCTTGAATCCATAAACTCTAGGTACCATAGCGGAAAGTTCATCAGAACAATTACTATCAGAGTTAACGCATACAGAAGCCACGTTGCGTCGGTGAGAAAGTGACTGAAGCCGTGATACCAGATCAGGACCAATAATATTACAGATTCTTCTTTGGATTTTTTCAAGAATATATATAGCAGAAGCATCAGACCAGATTTTGGCAGGAATATTCAAAGATTTGTATAAAAAAGAATGAAGACCGTTTATTTGATATAAAATATGTCCAATATGATGACTAGTACTGCAATATTTGACTAAAGGTAGGCCTACTAGTATTGCTCAGATGCTAGGTTCGAGCTATATGAAAAAAAAAATCAGGGTATCCGCAAAAAGATTCAGTTGTCCCACTATGCATGAAGTAGACTTATATACGGGTATATACGGTATTTATGAGGCCTATCCGTACGCAAGATCAAGCATCTACAACTATCAGAGTCGGGAAACAGCTATTGAGACGACTAGGTTTAATATCTCTACAGAGGTTTTGTGGACTGGATGATGTAGTTGCCTTGTCTAGAAAAGGTTCTACACGTAACTATATATAACTTCCTCCTTACAAATATAATATGAAAGAAATGCAAGTGATTTGAGTCCGTAAACGTAGCAGGGCGAGACATGGCTATAACGGCACTAAATGGTAGAACTAAAGAGTTGGGGATGATCTGAATATTTCATGTGGAAATAGTGATCGTGTAGCCATAGGTTTTCAACGTTGCGTTTCACGAAAAGAGACCGTAAAGTGGAAAATAAACCACTCCTTAAATGACCTTGTAAACGGAACTCCGGAATGAAAAAGGAGGAGGTGACGCTGAATATGGTTCAATGTTTAGGAAAAGAGTCGGTCCGATCACTTTAATCCGGTACCATTGGGACCATTAGGTTTTCCTATTCAAACGTTTGCTGACGTTCATTTCTTCAGCTTTTCAAGCGAAAAGATTTAATTATTAAAGACATTTTTTATTTATGTTTAACGTTGTTAATAGATACAAGTATTTAAGAAAATGATAAACCATTTACCGGCCTGAATGTCCGAAATTTTCATAGAAAATATTCCTTAGACAGGATTCGAACCCGTCCCATATGGAACCGCCATATACGCTGGCGTGCCTTGACCAGAATGAACCTTATGGTAGAAAGGTCGAATTTATTATAAACTACAATCTTCCATGAATCTCATTCATAACTGCTCTGGCGTATCGAATGTAAACAAATGACGTCATATGTTAAGAAATGGACGATCCGACAATTTATTTATTAATGTTTTTTAATGTTTAACCTTATAGAACAAGTATTTAAGCAAATGCCTGTTTCCTAAACAGTATTCGGTCCATTTACCGGCCTTGTCCGATCCGGTACCATTCGTTCCGACCAGGATTCAGAACCTGCATCCTATACGGAACCGATGCCAGATGAAATAAAACCTTAAACATAAATAAAAATGTTTTAATAAATAAATTGTTGAAAAAAAAATACGCCAGAAAAATGTACGAGATGGAAGATTGTAGTTTATAACAGTAAATTCCGATCTTCAAACCCTCTTGACGTTCATTTCTTCGAATATTTTCTATGAAAATTTCGGACATTCAGGCCGGTTTTATTTAATACTGTTTATCATAAACAGAGCATTTGTTAAATAATCTATAAAAAATAACGTTAAACATAAATAAAAAATGTCTTTAATAAATAAATTGTCGGACCTCGTCCATTTCTTAACATAAAGATTTAAGCTTACGCTTCTTACCCCTGGCAGCGTCATCTGCATCTCCTGCCCTCTTGGTTCGCATCCTGAATGGGTAAATATGCCGCTATATATAAGAAATGAGTAAGACCGTACCATCAAAACACTCTGCTGCGGAAAGTTGTAAACAACGTGTGGCGTTCCTCTCGTAGTCAATGCCGGCTGATTAAAAAAACGTAAGTTGCCGGAACATGGATTGTCATATTAAAGAATGAACCAACCATTGTTCCAGCATCTTTATGTTTGTTATAAGAGTTCTGCTTGAAGTCTGAAGTGAACTTGAATCCCAATAAACATTCAACGCATGGATCCTTATTGAGAGGACAAACATTCATTATAGCAAGAAAAACATTCTTTGAAACATGGCATTTATATAATAGCAAATTTTGCGATCGAAAGATTATTGAGAAATGGTATATGTTGCATATAAAGAATAGTTTGTTCAGTGTTCTTCGAAAAATCTGACATCTTCATGTTTTGACTTTCTCTCTGGGAGCGTTACAAAAGTTAACCCATGAAAACACAGTGGCCACAGTTTATAGCTAATAACGAATCCATTACTCGTATATAGTGTTTTATAGAATTATATGAAATATAAGCTCGATAGGGGAGATAATATTTGCAACTTTACAATGAAAATATTAATTAACTATAAAATATAGAACACAAACGCTAAACCAGAATTTTATATCAGCAGAAAACTTCGCAAAACAACTTTTAGCACATTTGTAATAAGACAGGATTATTATTGGAAAATCATGTATCATACCATCTCCTTTTCGATTTCATCACGTCGTCCTTAAATCTCATAAAATCATTTTTAAATCTCATAACTTCACGTTTAATTCTCTTTATGGTCGGGTTTGAAGTCTGATAACATTGCATTAAATTTAGTAGTTTACAAGCAAATATAATTCAAATATCAGTCGACAATTAAAAAAAAACTTTGTTTTCTAAAGTCATTGACCGATATTAATTTTTTTTATTGTGTTCATCTCATTGAGAAATGAAATTATTTATATGACAATGAATATTTCGATATGAATCTCTGATTTTTTTCCTTTCTCTTTTCATTTATATTTTTATGATGTTCAGCATTATTTGCTTTTATCCAAATCAAATCATTTTTCTTCGGACGAGGCGAAAATTACTAAAAAGTATATGGAAGGTTAGAGGACGTTTCTGACAAAAATACTAAAAAGTATATAGGCTATTAGAATATTTCTGGCAAAAAGTACTAAAAAGTATACAGGTCATTAGGATATTTCTGGCAAAAAATACTAAAAACTATACAGAAAGTAAGAGGGACATTTTTGGCGAAAACTACTAAAAAGTATGTAGAAGAATATTTGGATATTTCTGGCAAAAAAATACTAAAAGTATATAGAAGGTTATTTGGACATTTCTGACAAAAATTCTCAAGAGTATATAGGATGTGAGGATATTTATGGCAAAAATACTAAAAAGTATACAGAAGGTTATTAGGACATTTCTAGCAAAACATACTAAAATATATAGAAAGTTATTAGAACATTTCTGGCAAAAAATACTCATAATTATGTAGAAGATTATTAGGACATTTCTGGCGAAAATGCTAATACTTATGTTGAAGGTTATTAGGACATATCTTGCAAAACATACTAAAAAGTATACAGAAAGTTATTAGGATATTTCTGGCAAAAATATTAATAATTATATAGAAGGTTATTAGGACATTTCTAGCAAAACATACTAAAATGTATACAGAAAGTTATTCGGACATTTCTGGCAAAAATACTAATAATTATGTAGAAGGTTATTAGGACATTTCTAGCAAAACATACTAAAAAATATACAGAATGTTATTAGGACATTTCTGGCCCAAAATACTAATAATTTTGTACAAGGTCATTAGGACATTTCTGGTAAAGACATTTGAAGTTGTATAAAGTGCCACGTATATAAAAAGATGGAACGAATAATAATAAAAGTTATTATAACCAATATGTATTTATTTATATATTCCCTGTCCCATCTATAGTGAAAAGGGAGTTAAAATGAACTTAAGTTAATTAATTTATTGTTTCCCTTAATTCTTTTAATATTCTATAAAAACAAAATATTTTCTCTTCATTTAGTCAAGTTCCCAAGCAAAATGAACCGTTTAATTATTCATTTTCTTTTAATGATACATTTCGTAGCTTGCAGTCTTTTTTGTTCAAGCCTTTCATCTGAGGCAGCCAGATACCTTTGTCTATAAAGTGATCGATAGCTTCAACTTGATCTTGTAATAGTCTTTGTCATTGCCATCTTTTTCGTCCTATTGATCTTTTCCATTTCACTGTTATATTAAACGCATAACATTTTTAACATGAAAAGGAATTTTGCAAAATTCCATTTATATAATACCAGGAGTAATCGATGAATCATCCTTAATATTGGCATCTCACTATTTAAACTTTCTGGCAATATATATGATCAAATGGATAAATAGAGGTAGATGTACGAACAAAGTTATATACAAATATATACACACACTAGCATCAATAACTGCCCTATGTGTTGTTCGCTCGTTTTAATCGTTACTTTGATCAGGAAGTACTTCAGCATAGAGAGAGCTTGGCATGCTGATATAGATATCTAAAAATTAAATTTTATATTATTAACATATATAATCCTATTCATATTGTTGTGGTAGGATCCACCTAATTTGCATAGTGGAGTACCGACCATATAAATATGGTTGGTACCGGGAAGACGAGGGAAGGAATCGAGAGATTCAATCCAGAGACTCTGCCCGACTGCGACTAAGTCAACACATTCTCCAGGAACGGTCTTCCCAAGAATATACAAAAGACTATATGTAAATATTGTGTACACTTTCTTGTTTCAATACATTTTGTTCTAAGTACATTTTGTGTTGTATTATTATTCCATGCATTAGTCAAGTTTCAACACATATATATTTTCTTGTATGAAAAGTTGGCTCTCTGTGACGCGCCAGGAAATTTTTCTCCCCGGAATTGATACTTCAAATATACAAATCAACCATTCGCCCTTGCATGGAGTATTGCTGCCATATATGGTCTGGGGCACCTTCTGTTTACCTCGGAGTTTTTGAAAAGATCCAGAGACGGATATGTAATATAATTGGCCCTGATCTGGCACTTCGTCTGCAGTCACTCTCTCACAGACGCGCCGTCGCCTCTCTCTGTCTTTTCTACAAATACTTTCATGGTAATTGCTCCGATGAGATGCTTTCACTGATTCCCGGACTCCGTGAGTTCGAGCGCCCTACGAGGCTGGCATCCCACTCTCACCCTTACACTGTAGAAACTTTTAAATGTAGCCGTCTCTTCTACTCCAATAGCTTCATACCTCGCACTTCTAGCCTGTGGAACACCCTTCCCGATTACTGTTTCCCTGTGAGCTATAATCTACAACTATTCAAATGTAATGTCAATCGACATCTCCAGTTACCTTGATCTACCCACTATCCCTCTCCTCATCCTTTCTTCTATCACTCCTATCTGCTTTTGCTCCAAATTTTCTGCAACCCCCTGCATCCTAGTGGCTTCACGCCTTGCTCGGGGCGTAATGCTTAAAAAAAATATGAAACTGACAAAGTACTTTTATTGAATATTTTTCTTGAATATTTTTATTAATTGTTTTTATTGATTTTTTTTTAATTATTTCTTTTGGATGCGAAAAAGTGTTTTCTCTTCTGGACTTAATGAGTGTATAAATCTTCCACTGTGTTCTTTTTTTTTTCCCAGCGCTTTCGGCTAATCTATTAGACATTTTGAAGGATTTTAGTTACACTACTGCAATAAATGATTTGTAAGTGCTTTTGTAGACAGTCTAAAATATGCTGAAAGGTATAGATATGTATTTTTAATTCCCAAATACAGAAAAGAATATGTGAAAATGAAAAGCATGAGGTAAGGAAAGAAATGAAGTGAAACAACAGGAAGGACATAGTAAAAGAAACGAAAGAAGGAAGATGGCAATGAAAGAAAGCGAAAATATACATCAG
This sequence comes from Acanthosepion pharaonis, assembly GCA_903632075.3. Lineage (NCBI taxonomy): Eukaryota > Metazoa > Mollusca > Cephalopoda > Sepiida > Sepiidae > Acanthosepion > Acanthosepion pharaonis. The sequence continues at coordinate 2,950,019 of CAHIKZ030005575.1, read as the reverse complement.
AAAGCATGAAGGGCATTGTGAAGGAAAGGGAAAAATCGATGAGTTTATAGATAAAGAATGAAAAAACAAACAGAAAGGGTAGAGATAAAAATAGACAAAGTGTTAATGGGATAGTGGAAGAAAGAAAAAAAACAGGAAGGGTAAAGTCCAATAACGAGATTAAATCGTTATGACATAGTAAAAGAAAGAACCAAAAACTCAAATGACATAGTGAAGGAAAGAACCAACCAGAAGAGAAATGGTTAGAAAAAGAGAATAAACTGTAATAACATAGTAAAAGAAAGAACCAAAAACTCTAATGACATAGGGAAGGAAAGAGCCAAACAGGAGAGACATACTAAGATAAAGAGAATGATCTGTAATGACCTCTTGAAAGAACGAACTAAGCGGGAAGGACATAGTGAGATAAAACAATTTATCAGTAATGACATTGAATGGTATGGAACTCACAGTGGATAAAGGCGTTGGTTAGATCCAGTGACAGGACCCAAAGACTGTGAGTTCAATACTCGGTTAAGGCAGTAGAGAACTTGGAGAGGGGAGTTAACAGGTGATAACCGATAACTGACATCCATTAAAACATGGCACGTGGAACTAGAACAGCCTGCCCCAGTGAGCGAAATAAAGGGTTCAGTTCGATATTCCAACCACCTGAAGAAGGCCGGAGCGTACAACGGCCGAAACGTTGTAATAAATATGGCGACAAAGATGAGGATAATTGTCCGAAGGAAGGGTCGTAGAATATAGTGAAAGAAAGCAAAAACAGTAGATAAGATGCAGTGAAAAGGAAACATCGGAAGAACGTTGTGAAAGAAATTAAAAAAAATTGAATAACATAGTGAAAGAAATAAAACAAATTAGAATAATATAGAGAAAGGAGTTTTTTAAAAATTGGAATACTTTAGTGAAAGAACTTTAAAAAATTGGAATAATCTAGTGAAAGAAATAAAAAAATTGGAATAATCTAGCGAAAGAAATAAAAAAAATTGAAATAATCTAGTGAAAGAAATAAAACAAATTAGAAAAATATAGTGAAAGAAATAAAAAATGTAATAATATAGTGAAAGTAATTTAAAATATTGGAATAATCTAGTGAAAGAAATAAAAACAGGTTAGAATATAGCGAAAGGAATAAAAATATGAAAAGATAGTGAAGGATAAAAAAGAGAAAAGATATTTTGAAACAGAAGAAATATTGAAGGAAAGTATTAGTAAAAACCTGGAATCACACAGGGAAAGACATAAAAATGAAAAAAATAGTGAAAGAAAGACGGAATAAATAAGATGTTCATCGTAAAAGAAAAAAAATTGGAAGGACATAGTAAACGAAAAATAGAATAGAGATAGTAAAATAAAAAGAAAATTAGAAAGAAAATAGTGTTTGGTATTAAGTGAAAGAGAGAAGCAGAAAGCAGGAATGATATATGGAAAGAAAAAGCAGAAAAGGGAAGGATACGAGAAAATTGAAGGAAATAAAAAGCAGAAATGGAAAGGAAATCAGAAAGGGGAAGGAATGAAAGAAAGTAAAAAAGTGAAGGAAATCAGTAATGGGAATGAAAGTAAAAAGCGGAAAAAGGAAGGAAACCAAAAAGGGGAAGGAAAGTAAAATCAGGAAAGGGAAGGAAATCAGGAAAGGAAAGGAAAGTAAAAAGCAGAAAAGGGAAGGATACAAGAAATGGAAGGAAAGTAAAATGCAGAAAAGGGAAGGAAATCAGAAAAGGGGAAGGAAAGTAATGAGGAGAAAAGAAAAGGAAACAAGAAAAGGGAATGAATGTAAAAAGCGGAAAAAGGAAGGAAATCAAAAAGAGGAAGGAAAGTAAAAAGCAGAAAAAGGAAGGAAATCAGAAAGGGGAAGGAAAGTAATGAGGAGAAAGAATCAAGGGAAAGATATACTTAAAGAAAATAAGGAATATTTTAAAGAAATAAAATCAGAGTGCAGAACATAACATTATATTTTATAAATTTAAATTTATATCACACTCTTATAAAATTTATAAATTTATATCGAGGAAAAGAAAGCCAAGAAGACGGCGAGAAAATAAAACGAAGAAAGAAAAGCAAAGCAAACAAAAGAAAGCATTTGTAAGAAAAGAAAAATATTAAGAAAGTAAAAATTAAACAGAGACAAATTAAAGAAAGGATGGAGGTTTTAATCAGTCCTTTTTTGTTAAATAATATATTCCTCCGACTACAAATGCAGAAGGACGAGTATGTTTCATAGACTATGCAACGACCTTCGACAAAATCCACCCCAAGCATTTGCTGGAACTGCTCAGTAACCTTGATATGTCCAGGAAAGTGAATAATCAAGAACCTATACTGGCAGCAAACAAAAAAAGTGGCATAGGCAACAAGTCCAGTGAATATTAAAAAAAATAGGAAGGGGCACAAGGCAATGGTACGACTTTTCGCCCAACCTGTTTAACCTATACAGAGATTCAATTCTTAGAGAGTAGAAAACCCTACAGCGATTTAGCATTGGCGGACACAATCATAACAGAATAAGATACGAAGATAACAGTACTGATAGCAGACATAGAAAAGAAATTACAAAATCTCGTAGCGACGTAGAGTGTAAAGAAGGGACTAAGCATAAACTACAAGAAAACATAATGCATGGTCATCAGTAAAAGGAAGAGCCCGAAATGCGATTTGCAGGTCGGGAATACTAGAATCAAGCGGAAGTTTAAATATATGGGAAGCTTTGTGACAGAGGACGGTAAATGCGACACTGAGATCCCTAAACGTATTGGGATGGCCAAGGACGCATTTCAAAAGCTCGGCAGGAGGCTTTCTTTTGTAACAAAGAAAAGAATACTGAGCTGTTACGTGACATCTGACCGTTTTTACGGCGGCGAATGTTGGACTATTTCCTCAAAGATGAAGAAGAGCTACGATGCGACGGGGATGTAGTTCTACAGAAGGATGCAAAGGATATCATGGGCCGACCATGTGAGCAACAATAGGGTCCTAGAGAGGTTGCAAAAAAGAAGGACGCCTTATACTTAACATTAGGAAGAGGCAACTGAAGTTTCTGGGATACATAATGAGGAAGGAGGGCCTGGAGAATCTGATACTCACGGGTCGAATAGAGGGAAGGAGAGACAAAGGAAAGCAACGCATGACATACCTAGCGGTCTTAAAGAAAATGGATGACAGAAAGTGATCTGGGGGAGGTGGCAGAAGGAAGGAACTTGTTGAGTGCTGTAAGGGATAGAGGGAGGTGGAGAGCCATGATCGCCTATGTCCTGAAAGGACACGGCACACAGAAAAATCGTCCGATACGTTAATAAATAAGAGAAAAACAAATTAACGATTCAAAAAAAAAGTAAACAAGAAGTAGATGAAAAGAAGAAAAATAAGAAAGGAAAGAAAGGAAGTAGAAATAGCAGGTGATAAGTAAGAGGAAAAGAGAAAAGAAAGAGACAGAATCAATCTAATGGTAAATGGAAAATGTAAAAAGAAATAAACGAATTGGCTAAATGATATCATGAGAAAATGACATCATCAGGAAAAATGATATCATGATAAAATGATACCATGAAAAAATGACATCATGAGAAAATGGCATGATAAAAATGATATCATGATAAAAATGACATCATGAGAAAAATTATATCATGAGAAAAATGATATCATCAGAAAATGACATCATGGGAAAAATGATATTATGAAAAAAATGACATCATGAGAAAATGTCATGATAAAAATGATATCATGATAAAAATGATAGCATGTGAAAATGTTATGAGAAAACTGATATCATGTGGAAATGACATAATGAGAAAACTGATATCATGAGGAAATGACATAATGAGAAAAATGATATCATGAGAAAATTACATCATGAGAAAGATGATATGAGAAAATTACAAAAATGATATGAGAAAAATGATATCATGAGAAAATGGCACCATAAGAAAAATGATATGAGAAAATGACATCATGAGAAAAATGATATGAGAAAATGACAAAAATGATATGAGAAAAATGATATCTTGAGAAAATGACATCATGAGAAAAATGATGAAAAAATGACAAAAATGGCATCATGAGAAAAATGATATGAGAAAATGACAAAAACGATATCATGAGAAAAATGATATCATGAGAAAAATAAAGTAATTAAAAGAAATGTAAGAGTTAGAAAATAAGAAAGATGGAAAGGAAGAAAAATAAAATAAAAATTAATGAATGACATCAAGAGAATGAAGAAAAAAAAAGAAAATATAACAAAAAAAGCCATGAGTGAATTCAAGAGAAAAGAAAGAAACTCGTCAAGTGATATAAAAAGAAACAAAGAAAGAAAGAGAAATAAAGATGATTGCTATCAAGGGAAGAAAAGAAAGAAAGAAGAAACAAGAAAGAAAGAAGAAAGAAAGAAATGAATTTGATGAGTAATAAATAGAGAAAAATAAAGAAAAAAAGAAAGAACGAAAGAAAGAAAGAAAAAAGAAAGAATTTCGTTAAGTCAAATCAAGAGAAAAAGGAAAGTAATTAAAAGAACTGACAGTGATAGAGAGGAAGAAAGAAAAAATGATGAGTGATATTAAGAAAACAAAAAAGAAAGAAAAAAGCAAGCAAAATCAAGAGAAAAAAAAAGAAATTCTGTAAGTTATAAAAAGAAATGAAAATAAAGAAATTCGATCAGCGATATAAAGAAAGAAAGAGCGAAAGAAAGGAAGGAATTTGATGAGTAATATGTAGAGAAGAAGAATAAAAAAAGAATAAACGAATTTCGATAAGTGATATCAAGAGAAAAAGAAATAAATTCGATAAGTGAACAAAGGAAAGAAAGAAAAAAATGAAAGAAATCTAAGCATTTCTAAAAAGCTAAAATGAACAGTTAGAATTTTTGAATTTGTGTCCCCATAAAAAGATGTCTGAAATGTTATGACAGGAGGAGCCATTCGCTTCCGTCAAAGCATGACCCACAGAGAGTGGATGCTCGTCTGATAAATCACATCTAATTAAAATAGCGAAAGAAATGAAATAGAAATATGCAGAAGAACAGGCAAAGAAAGAACAAAATCAAATAGGCGAATTAATAACAAAATAAATCAAGTAATAAACGCTAGAGAAAAATATTATTAAATTTGATTAAAATTTTATTCCCAATTTAATTTCAAATGAGGCTTTTGCAAGCCATATTTGGTAAAATTATGCCGTTATTAAAAATAAACCCAGTGTTATTAGTTCCGTCTGAGGACGATGAACATTACGAATTCTTTGCATGACGAATTATTTTTTGCATCGAATTCAACATTAGGAATGGTTGCTATGAGCTAATAAATGTTTGCTGCGTGATTCCGTTAATATAACATGCCAATCTCAAATCCGAAATATTATCGCCATATATCAATCTATAAAAAACACTATCTATCTATCTATATATATATATATATATTTAATTAATTCATCGAGTCTGAATTTCTATCATATATATATATATATATATATATATATATATATATATATATATATATATATATATAAAATTGTTTTGTCGGTAAAAATTTCTTATGTGTTTATAAACAAGCGTTTTAAATAAAAGTGTATATCAATATGTAATATATGCAAATATATATAAAAAGTGGAAGAAGACCAAGGAAAAATACGAAATACCCCATATGTATATATATATATATATATATATATATGTGTGTGTGTGTGTGTGTGTGTGTGTGTGTGTGTGTGTGTGTGTGTGTGTGTGTGTGTGTGTGTGTGTATACTATAACACAATATAAAAGGCTCAAACACTAATATTCCATGGTTATAATTTATTACACTGGAATTGTAAACACGATCCAAATCATCGAACCTACAAATTTAAATTTTCCGATTTCTTTTTGCATTTTTAGGTTTGATGATTTGGATCGTGATTACGATTCCAATGTAATAAATTATAACCATGGAATATTAGTGTTTGAGACTTTTATATTGTATATACATACATATATATATATATATATATATATATATATATATATATATATAGGTATGTTGAGAACAGAGTACAATTCCAACGTTCGTATCATTTAATTTAAAAGAGGGCTCAATACAAAGTAGAGCAATATTATTTATATTAGAATATTACACCGAAAACTTGTAAAAATTGCTACACAGTTGCATTCGTATTTCGATGCTTATCAATGCATCTCATCAGGCGATTGTCAATTAGTGGCGAGGGAACGATTTATTCAGATTTAAAAGTAAAATACAAGTTCTTTTTACGAAAAAAAGAAAAGAGGTGGGTTAGAAGTTTTGTGGGCTTTTTATAATAAGACTCATAAGGTGAAATGGAAACTTTTAAAAACGGCAAACCATGTATACATTTATATGAACCTGTTTTCTGTGATTACACGTAAAAGTGAATTAACAGTAAATTATAACCTTACAATTTACTTAAACCTTTAGAATTTGGCTATGTTTTTTATTATAGTTTATTTGTACGGTGTTGCACAATATAGCTTATCTTTCTATTTGCAAGATTAATTTGGATTTAACAGGATTTTGTATTAAATTGCTGTTGGTATTAGTAACATCTTGTACGGATATTTTGGTATTTGGTTGGTATTTTTGACATTTTACATTGATTGGTTAGTGTTATTAACATCTTAGATGAAAAATCCTTATTTAACAGTTGCATAGCAATTTACCAAATAATTCAATATGTTCAAATTAATTACCAGTTTCTTAAAGAAGTTATTTAATCAACTGTAATTTTTTTTTATGGAGGTAATTCACAAAGCATATAAGATGTTTAATATTTTGTTAAATTACCTCTCCATCCCTTGTTTTCTTGGTGCATTGTCTGGTTTGTATAATTTATATAACCATTTGTACCCGCATTAGATTATGTCTGGCTGCCGTTAACTGCCAATCTACGGGTCATGACCTATTTATAAAAAATAAGTTTTGTTTCCTCGCTTGGTTTAAATTTTTACCGTAGGTCATATTTGATTGGTTTATCAGAATAAAGCCCACAAACATTATAACGACCCTGTGTTGTCTTGTTTTTTGTTATAAAAACAGGTTGTATTTTGTTTTTAAATCTAAATAAATCGCTCACTCACCAATAATTTGAAATCGCCTGATATGATGCATTGATACGCATCGAAACAAGAAATTGTGTAGTGATTTTTTGATGTTTTCGGTGTAATATATATATATATATATATATATATATATTGTTATGGGACCTTACCAATAATAACATAATGGACTATTCCATACGTAATAAATACTGCGCCTCAAGAGGAAGCAGAGAGTTCAGTCTGAAGTCTGGAGTGAAGCCCGTCAGGAGTCTGTCAGTCAGTCAGTCAGTCGAGTCAGTCAGTCGAGTCAGAGGTAGTCCGAAACAGAGTCGCGTTCAGACAATTACTACTAAACCTGATTGTTCGTACTAACATTTTCTACTTCTCTGTATATATTCCTGTTTGTAATATATCTGTGTTATTCCATATCCGTATTCGAGTTCTTCTAAATTGGTTCTACCTTGAGTATCACCGTGGAACTG
>CAHIKZ030005575.1:2875000-2930000 GCA_903632075.3 Acanthosepion pharaonis | reverse complement strand
TGTGACTAATGAAAACTCTTTATCCCAGGAAATTCAGACAGAAATTAATCCGATTTTTTAACATTTCTATCCACTATATAATAAAGTGTTTGAATTTTTTGATATTAAATCTAATGTCAGTTCTTTCCAGATTACAGTCGGCCAAAATAGTATTCAAGTCTTTTATCAGAAATCCAGACAACAGAAAGGCGTTTGTACTGTAAAAAAAGGAATACCAAACTGAAGAATCGAATAAATGCACTTATAATAAGGATAGCTTTTAATCCCAGTATTCCCATCATAGCACTCAATCTGATACCAGACACATACATCACAGCGAAATGTGTTCGATATGTTTACAAGTTTTAGTAAAATTAGTGCCTAACCCTGCAGTTAGGACCACATTCAAAACACTTAACAACTCTCATAATCCAGTCTGCTGAAAATGTCTCTCCTTAGGGATGTTTCCAAATATTTAGACGTAACTACCTTAGTCAGCATAACAGTGTCATTCAGTAAATTAGAATTCTCCCTTACTACTCATGTGCAGAAATAAATAGTGTATCAGTCCTTATAGGACATGTCCAACGGACAAGCAGATCTTTAGTACTGTACGAGATCTTCACAATAGCCTATCTTAATTTATTCACGACAAAACATGTGCACGTTAACACATCCAGCGAATTACAGATCAGAAGACAGGAAGCCGATGCCTGTTGTTGCATAAGGGCATCATCATTATTATTATTATTCTTTAATTCTTTTGGTCTATACGCATTTCTTTCCGGGTCCCAACCAAAGACCTAAGGTCAGAAATGGCATCATGACATTTTCCAATTAGCAGTTTTTAGAAAAAAATCGCACACATATTTTATATAGACAAAGCCCTTCGTAAGGTGTGAGTTGTACTTGTGAGTACAATTCTTTATATCTCCCCAAAGCATGGGCTACCAGGGATTCCTTCAATGAGTTTATTGGCATCTTTTCCAAACAATTCGAGGGCTCTCACTGATACTGGAATTATTAATGTTCTCATATGCGACATTTTTGAGATATCGATTTCAAAGTCCTTGTGTTTTGATAGTTTTTTTTTTTTTTTGAAGATCTTCAAAGATACATTGCACTCGGGAGGGACTGCCTTTCAGTAAAGAAGCACGTTTTGTCTTTGAGGTCTCTAATCACAATTATCCTGAGTGTTCTGTCTGTGTGTATCGTAAAGTCCCATAAAATTGTTACAGGTCCTGTCTCCGTAACTAAATCTGGGTGGTGTTCATACTAATTTCTTGCAGTTTCCTTTCCGCAAGTGTTTCACATTTTCCAGTACAGATATTGGCCCATTCTGTCGTGCCGTGTTTTGTATTCAGTGGGTACCAATACCGCGAAAACCTGATACAAGATGGTCAGTTGTTTCTGGTTATTTATCACAGAATCTGCATTTTGGACTAACAAATTTTTTCAGTACATGTGCTTAGTAATTTCTAGTCAGCAAATATTGGTTCTGTGCAGCAAGAATAAAACCTTCAGTTTCAGCTTTTAACCCTGAACTACGTAGCCACGGATGGGTACGGGTTTTGTCTCCGTCAGCTTGTTTGGTAGAGGCAGAGTATTGACCGTGAAGTGGTTTATTTTGCCATCGTTTCTGTATCTGGTCAGTTGCATTTGCCTTTGCTTTCTTTTTTAAGTATATTGCAGCTTCAGTCAGTGTATTATGTTTTACTTGTATTTCTTCACTCAGTTAAAACTCCATTTTGAACTTGTTGGCTTCCTTTATTACTGAATATTATTATTATTATTATTATTATTATTATTATTATTTTGATGCCACATATTAACGTAGTCAATGGCGATTTGATTCTTGAGGTCTAGTGTCAACAAGACTCCCCACAGCTCAGGAACTTTTCGAGGAATCCTAACAAAGTAAATGGTGACGGTCTTCTGGAAGTCTACAATCTTTGCCAAGATTCCATTTTTTTCTGAGCCCTCCTTTAATATTCTAGGTGGTGTACGAAGCGCAGCCATAACTGCATGATTTATTTCAAGAGTAATAATAATTTCCAGCTCCCTTACCAGATCATGGTATTTTTTGCTCTCTTTAAGTTTCTTTGGAATACACTCTCGTCTCATATGCAACAGAAAATTCAATAATTTATACTTGCTGCTCTCTTATATATAACGTTGTGGTTTCGTGCTTCTATCGCGTGATCAGTATGGATTGATAAATCCAATAATCTCATGTGATTATCATTTTCTACCACTGCCATTGTCTGATATTCATATCATTTCTCCTTCATACTGAAGTTAATTTATTTCATACTTCCCAATGCATTCTTTTCTTTCTTTTTATGTTCCGTGTCCTTTCAGGACGTAGGTGATCATGGCTCTCCACTTCCCCCTATCCCTTGTAGCTCTCAATTAGTTTCGTGCATCTGCCACCTCCCCCAGACCACGTTCTGCGATTCACTTGCTTAAACCTGCTAGGTATGTCATGCGTTGTTTTCCCTTGTCGTTTTCCGTCTATTCAACCTGTGAGTATCAGATTCTCCAGGCCTTCCTTCTTCATTACGTGTCCCAGATATTTAATCAGCCTCTTCCTTATGTTAAATATAAGCTTCCTCATTGTTTGTATTCTCACCAAAACCTCATCGTTGCTCACACGCTCGCTCCATGATATCCTTAGCATCCTTCTGTAGAACCACATCTCCGCTGCCTCGAGTCTCTTCTTCATCTTTGAGGAGACCGTCCAACATTTGTTGCCGTATAGGAGGACAGATGTCACGTAGCAGCTGTGTACTCTTTTTTGTCATGAAAGAAATCCTCCTGTCTCGTAGTACTCGGCCCATATTTTGGAATGAATCCTTGGCCATCCCAATACATCTTCGGATGTCAGCGTCACAACTACCGTCCTCTGTCAAAACACTTCTTACTCATCTAATAACGTCATCGATTAGACTCTTTCTATGCAAAATTGAGACATTCACCGCGTGGACTTTAATAGCTCACCAGCCCACACATCCTGCGTTTTTATCATTTCACACCAAGCAAGGCGGGAGCCTCTAGTATGCAGATGTTTACAGGGATTGAAAGTGAGTGAAAAGATAGTATAGGGAGGAGTGAGCAAAGGACAAAGATTAACGGAATTTAAGAAGATAGAAAATGACGATTGATATGGCATTTACATTTTTTAATATTGTAGCTATCAGCGAAGGAAGTAAACGGAAGGAAGTTCGACGGGTTAGAAGTGTTAGAAAAGAAACTGCTGGAGTAGATTGCTTGCATTTACCTATTTCAACAGTAAACGGCTGGGACCTAGATGCCAATCTACTAGCACGATTAAATTCCTGTAGTCTGAGCACCAGAGAAAATGCTCGTGAGAGCAGTTTCCATGGAAATATTTATAGAAAAAACAGACTAAAGCCACGTCATGTCGGTGTGAAAGTGACTGAAGTCAACTTGCCTGGTCAGGATCGATTACAATACAGAAACTTCTTTTGATTTTGTCAGGAATTTCAAGACTTACAGTAAATGCACAGATCAGACATGGCAACAATATTTAATACATGAACGAATGGTAGATTTTTAAATGAGCAAGTTGGATTCTGGCGATGAAAATCTTTTGGCACGACAGAGTGATCCAACTTTCCTTGCAGTAGATGCAGTTATTAATTCGATGTCGTCGATCCATTTCAAGTCAATGTGAGCCTAAGAAGTATGTTGCTCTCTTGAAGTCTAGCGACAACCATGCTGATGGCAGGCAGAAACGGTTTTCTATAGTGGTTAAGTTTGTTTTCTTTTTGGCATCTATCCTGACTTGGACTGCATATTTTCTGATGGCCTGCTGCTATGCTACAAATATAACTGTCTAGGTTTCTCTCTTATGAAAATCATTTTTTACCCAAAGCCACCGCTCAGGTTCAACAATCTTCTTTGTCTGCTAAAAAAAAAAAAAAAAACTGACCATGAACCTTCATTTCTTTTAATTGTCATACCATTTCTCCTTGGGCGTTTTCTTTGTTACAGTTACTGCCACATTTCAAATCCACATTCACTCTACTTGCAGCTGCCGGATGCAATTCAGGAGAAAGCTTAACATAACTGCATACAGTTGACTTGAACTGTAACTGTAAGTTCTATACTAACAATTTATTTTCTCACACTTCTCTCTCGTGGAACTCCCTTCGAGCTCCATGATTTCTAGCCGACGTAAATCTTTGAAATTTTTTAAATTTAAATTTCAATGTCAATCGCTATCTACTGTCCTTTTTATTACTCTTTGATATAATGGAATATGCATACACCTGAGTTCCCTCTCACTGGAATATGATTGGTTGGTGTCCGTCATAAATACAGACGGACGTGTACGTACGACAGAGTTTAAGTCTATGACGACGCCCATTGGACTATGCCATTGACTATCCTATTGGTCTACACCTATTATCTGCGACTACGACGAGTACCAGTCGATTACTGCTACCGTGTACTACTTGGTTACAGTAGCCAAACCCACTTAGCTACTTCGATCAAATATATCCCTTTCCGGGACATATCACTCTTCTGCAGTTGCTCCTTAGGAATGTTTATGTGTTCTAATTCTTTTACACTCATTAACCCCTTGTATATTAGTGGATTTACTAACTTGCTTGATGTGAACTTTATTAACAATTGTTCTTGAAATTCCAGAACAGCCAATAACACAACTTCAAAACTCATTAACTCTTTTCCACTTTCCTTTCTTCGATATCTACAGCCTATCAACATCACTGTTTGGATTCAGAGCTTTATGCATATTCATCAAATTCCGCCATCAAGTCTAAGAATGTCGCCAAATATTGTAGCAGAGTGATTGTCCAAGTATTAATTCCCATCATGATATTTCCGCCATTTTGTTTTGTTTCAAGAATTTTCCTTACACGTTTGAAATACTAGTCATCAGCTTTTTTTCCGTTCATTTCAGTGTGATTCACCTGGTCGGCTTGTAAAATGTCAATATACTTACAGATCTTTCTATATTTCTGAGATGAGGTATTATGTACACTATTTACATTATTCGGACTATTGTCCTCATCTTTGTTGCCATATTAATTACAACGTTTCGGCCGTTATTATCGCTTTTCTCTGGCACTCCTTATTACTGGTTCCCATATTGCATTCATTTCTATGCTTGGTCAGATCAGGAGATAATAAGAACAAAAATTGCAATATGAGCTCTGGTAAAAAAAAATTCAATGATAACAGCAAAAAATTGCAATATGAGCACTGGTAAAAAATGATTGCTGAAGACATTAGGTTTATAATACCCATAAATTCATACACAGATATCCTCAAGGACACATGGCACAGTGGATAAAAGCGTTATGAGAGGATCCAAAGAGTGTGAGTTCAATTTCCGGTTAAGGCAGTGGAGAACTTGGAGAGGGGAATTAACAAGAGATAACTGATAACTGGCATCCATTAGACATGGCACGTGTAACTAGACCCAGTGAAATAAAGGGTTCAATTCGACATTCCAACCACCTGGAGTCGGCCGAAGCATACATTGACCGAAACGTTGTAATAAATATGGCAACAAAGATGAGAACAATAGTCCGAATAATGTAAATAGTATACCTATAGATCTCTACCAACATTCAATTCATTGTGTAATTGTATTTCTTTGAACTCAACTATTTTCCTACTTGATACTTAGACTGTCATTTTGTCCATATCGATGATATTGGTCCATTTTTTGGACCAATATCATCGCTGAATAGGCTGACGATATAATTAAAACTATCTAGAGCCTTTGTCATACGGTTTCAAGTCGTTCATGAACAGTAAGTACTTGATTTAGTTACTAGTAAATTCATAACCACTGCACTCCGTAGATGTGTCCATAGGATGAAACACATAACAAAGTTGAGAGGCGAAATGGACTCCTCCTTGTCATACTGTCTTCAAATAACGACATAATTAGATTCCAAATTCCTATAATATAGACACTCTAGAATCCAACAATGCGGTACCGTGTCATGAGATTTTTGCATTCTACCCCTATATTTTTCCTTCTTTTCAGTTTCATCCTATCAATAAATACGTTGGTGCCGCTTGATTCTACCTGCACCCTTTTTGCTCTTCAGGACGTAATGAGTGAACCTTCAAATAAGCTTAAGTCTTATCTGCTATGATACCCGTTCTCAAATGCCAAACTGAAAGCAGGCATGTTATTGTTCGGTAGTTATTTTTTAGGCTTCTTTTCGTCTTGTCGTTCTGCATTGATATCTTCCGTTTAAAAGTCATTCACTCTAGAACACTAACATTAAATACGTAATACTGCAAGTTCTCCCTTCGATTTTCATTCACACTTTCGAAGCATTAATCTTGTACATAATGAGGTTGCTACCTTCCTCACCACTTTTATCGGCTTTTCATTTGGGATAACATTTCTTCTCCGCTTCCGCTCTTGATGTAAGTACATTTTTGCCCTTTGCAGTCATGCTTTGTCATTCCCGTGTTCTTTCATCTTCCCTCAGATGTTCTTCCAAAATGTCTGTACGTCATTTGTGTCCGGGGCATCAAGTTATCTAATAGACTTGGCCATTGTTCAAGCCACTGAAAATTTCGACCTGGTCGTTGAGAGATGTACTCTTCTGCTGGAACTGACTGATTCTCTTTGGCTTTTGCTTTATTTTTTCTCTCTTTGATTTAATTATTTGTCGCATTCCTTACCTTAAAATAGTCGCTTTCTATTGAGTTTTGTATCATCGTGATAGTCTATCTCCATTCCTTTTTTTAGCAGTCTTCTTTCCTAACAAGATGTTTATATAAGCAATATTCTGGTTCATCTGTTTAACCTGTCATTTTAGACGTCTTTTCCACCACCAGATCATTTTGTTTTCCAGATCACTGCTTTATTCCTATGAGCTCCCAGTCACTCGTTGCAGCAACAGCTTCAATTAAAATCATTAATCTACGATATATCATATACCATGTCTTTTCAAAGATCTTATCAACTCGATTTGTTGTGAATTGCTTAATATGTTTCTGAAATCCTCTCAATACTGATAAACTGTCTTATTACGACACATGGAGATTTCTTTCAACATGTCAAATATATTATTTTCAAGGACATCAACTTGAAGCCACCTTTACTGTAATTAGTTGAGTTTTTATTTTCCCAACTACTTTCAATCTCATCTGAGACCATCTTCAGTAGGTTAAATTATCTGTAAGGATGTATATGATTTTCTGTGAATTTAAAATATTTCAACCGTTCGTTTTTGGTTGTTGTTTTTTTTACTGCTTATGTAAGTTCAAAGTTCACGTGGTCTTTTAGATCGCTTGGATCTTTTTTCCTGAGTAAGTGGGAATAGCTTTTTTTGTATTTGTTCATATGTATATAATATTTCTTTAACAGGAACACTTTTGGAAAAGACAAACTATTCGAAAGAAAATTCTGGTATTTTTCTTACTCAATTTTCTTAATATACAAAGAAAAAGTTAATCCTTGAACTTGAAAGATTACAACGGAAACAAATTGACATAATATGTCAAAATTATGTAAACAGACCTGATATATATATATATATATATATATATATATATATATATATATATATATGGCCTGACGATTGCATATAGCATGAAACAGACTGTCGCCTCTAAGTGTTGACTTCTATGTTCACTTTTATATTTACACACGCTCTATCTCTGATATTGAGCACTTTATTCCATAATATAGCACACCTTAAGACTATATTTATATTATATATATATATATATATATATATATATATATATATATGAATCGGGATCAAATATGGATCGGAATAAAACAGAATGATAGCATACAGAACAAATAGGAAACGTTTCTAAATCTAACATGTTTCGCTTTTGTTAAAGCATCATCAAAGAATGAAATTTGGAGGTTGTAGTAAGAGTAGATGGACTTTTCTTAGATTCTTTAAGTATGAAGTTCGTGGTGTAATAATGTGTTTGAATTGTTTTTATATATGGTAAAATATGTATCAGAATTCCCTTGAAGTATTTCCTGCGTAAATAATGACATTTTTTTTTTAAATTAATGTGGCATTTATAAAATCAAAGTTATGGCTAGTTTTGTTCCTCCGTCTTACGTCCGAGTGTTAAGGGTTTTCCCAACGTCAACAATGAAATTGAAGCTTGCAATATAGAAATAGTTACATTGGCGAAACATCTAGGAACCTAAAAGCTTGAATATACCAACATAAGAGATATCTACGTTGGGACAACCATTTAAGCTTATTCATAATACATAGGAACAAAACTGGCTAGAATTTTTATTTTTCTTCTGTTTCTCCTTCATAGTCCATTCTCTGAATAAACTTTAATAAAAGCAAACCCTGTTAGATTCATTGAAGCTATTATTATTATTATTATTATTAAGGCTACAGGAATATAGGACGCTCATGGTTAAGATATAAAGACAAAACTGAAGAGCAACTTGTCAGCTGTCAATAGACCTCAAAACAGCTTCGAGCGATTAGCCTTGGAGCGGGTAGAATGGCGATCAACGTGTTTTAGTGGACTCAGCCGTTTTCAATCAGCTTGTTGAATCGTTTTCAAGAAGCGAGAACAAAATCTAAAAGGTCAGACAATCTAACAGTGATTTCATCCCGCAATCCTTACACTTGCTCTATATGCTGTCTCCTTTGTAAATCACTACCGGGTCTTAAGTGCCACTTAAGATAATCGCTCAAAATTAACTGAATCAATTAAGCTGTCTGATCCTCATACGTCGAAACCGACGGGAGAGTCTATTATTATATAAGACTGACACTGTCGATAAAACTAATACTGGCCCAAGTAGTTTCTTGGAAGTGAAACTCGACTCTCACCTACTATTAGTCTGATATACAAATTTGTATAATATACATGCAACATATGTAAAAACCAGTTGGATCTATAAACGTTGTATCTCGTTGTCAACGTTTCCAAGAATAAAATCATTGTAGGAACAACTAAAAAAATTAAGAAAAATGCTACTGAGAAACGCTGTGCTTAATTTGAAAAACTTTAGAGATTTTACAGTTACTAGAATAAAAATAAATATTTGTGAATAAATCATGATATATGTACATTGGGAAGTAGAGTATTAAAATAAATAAAAAGATATAATGATTTGGGCATCGAAAAATCAAAAATGTTATGATCAGGAAAAATAATCGCTGATATCTAAAGAAAATAGTAAATATATGTAATCGAAACTATAATTTATGATAACAGTATTGAGGTATTGAGGAAAGAACATTAAAATAAAAAAAAAATTACAAGGGAATTTTACTAAAAGATTTAATATTATTTTCTTCAACATTCACTTAGCCATAAATAAAAAAAAATCATTCAACTGGTTTTCACATATTCCATATTTTGTTCTGATATTTCATATCAGTTTATCAAACCGGAATACACACACACACACATACACACACATATGTATATTATACACACACACACATATATATATATATATATATATATATATATATATATATAAAGTATGTGGTGCAGTGCAATTTACATTACATGAATCATTCATACAAAAGACAGATATAGAAGTTAATCATTTAAATGGCGAGAATACATCTTCGCAAACAAATTTACATTAACCCCGAACCTGTATATATGTATATATGTAGATGTATGTCTTTTTTAGTTTTTTACAAGCTTTCAAAAGCTTGTAAAAAACTAAAAAAAGACTTTATGCAACTGAAATTTATGAACAGGGACCATAACATTTATATACAGGTTCGGGGTTAATGTATTTTATTAAATTCGTTTGCGAAGATGTATTCTCGCCATTTAAAATCATTAACTTCTATATTTCTCGCCATTTAAATCATTAACTTCTATATTTGTTTTTATATATATATATATATATATATATATATATATATATATATATTATCCGCAGACACTACTGTTTCGCTCTATTACAACACCTTGCGTTTGGTGTTGGAGTTTCTACCTTAAGCCATCAGCACTCGCCAGAGAGAAACTGCTAAGTATAGCGTAATTGTGTATTTCGGCAGCAATCCCTCTATTATACAAGTTTCGTTAAATACGCCTGACAAGGTGCATCGGTCAAGTTTTTTATTTTTTTTATTTATTTATTTCATTTTTCTAGTGCGCTTATATTTTTTTTCTTTTCGGGATATAAGTATGCAGAAATTGTCCGAATGTAATGTATGTCCTAGCGCTTTCGGCTATTCTTTTAGCCATTATCAAGAATTATTTTTTTTTTTACTTTTAACTGAATGTATGATTTTTATTTTATACATGAATCCAGAATTATAGGAATGTTTTTATTCCCAAACAGCCCAACTAAAATGTATTAGGGTTATTATATCTATTTGAAGTTATATATGTAGTGTTTATTATTATTTCTTTCAACTTTTTCCACTTTAATTTTTAATTTTTTTATTTTTTGTATTAGTATTGTAAAGAAAATCAATTTTTGTGAATGAAACTTTTCAGAGTTCTGGGTCATTTAGATCAAAGACTTCAAATAACTCTTTGATGTGGTTGGATGACCTTACAAAATGAAGGTTATTATACCGGTAATCCGTATTCGTTGTTTGGCGCCAAAATTAAGCTGGTTGGATGGGGAAGATTAAACCAATCTCGACCTTAACAAATATCTTAAATAATTTGAATGTCTTCAAGATGAAAACAAGTATGTTGTTCATTTTAATGATGAAGAAGAGAAGGAAGATAATTTACACTTAAGAAAATGATCAAATCATATGTAATTTAGATTTAAAAAAAAATTAAAAATTCTATCTCTAAGTAAGAGGAGAGAAATTTTTAATTTGATCAGTGAATTCAAAAACTTTTTTTTTAACTTATTGTTATGGTCCAGGTTAGGACCAAGGAAGAACAACACGAACACAAGAGTAGAAATAACGAAGGTATATTACACGAAATAATAATAATACAAGATGTGGAAGGTGTTAGTATGATTGTCAGTCTGGTTTGGAGTGAACTACTATCGGCTCGACTTGATTCGATATTTACTGCCTCCCCTCCCCGTGACACGAGGCTGAGTTTTACGTGGGTTTTCCGAGCCCGTAGGCTCGGGCAAAAAATGACCGGGTTCCTCTCTGCTCAGAGGCAGAGAGTTCGACCGTCAAGCCGAAACGGCTCGAATCCATTCGGTATCTAGCCACCCCCCACGAGGGTTGCATGTGGCACAAGGCCGAGTTTAACGTGGGTTTCCCTAGCCCGTAGGCTCGGTCAAAAAATGCCCGTAGAACCCGTATAAACGGGATTAGGTTGGTCAACCTCCCCGAACGAAACTCTGCCCTTCGGCGGAGCCTCGTCCGGGTTCCTCTCTGCTCAGAGGCAGAGAGTTCGACCGTCAAGCCGAGAAGATCGGCTTGAATCTTCCCTCTCTCTTGAGAGGCGTAGTATACATAGTGTTAGGAAGCGTTCATTCTGTAGTTAAAGGTAAGGACCCATGACACTTATGTACCGGGAGAAACTACTTCTCCTCAACATGATATTAAAGTTAGAGGTAGAAAACATATCAAACAACATCCTTAACGATTGAATCCAATAAAACTTCAAAATTTAAGAACAGTGTTTCAATGTATGCTGGGCAGTGATATTATTGAACTAAGCAATGGTGAATGGAGTTTACCATGCATTCTTGTACATGAGTCAGATGGATCTTACAGATTACCGCAAATGCTATGACCAGACTCTATTTTTGTATTGAGAGAACTGCATTATTTTTTAAAAAAGAAATATTAAATAAATATCAGTAAAATATTCCAGTATTGAAAAGGAATGTTTAGTATTGTTGTCCACCGTTCCACATTTTCAGATTTATCTGAATGTTAATTTACATTCAATTCTTGTATACACTAGACACAACCCCGTGACTTTCCTGCAAAAGATGGCGGACAGAAAATCAGTCTCACAAGGTGGATTCTTCTTTTTCAAGAATGCAATTTCCTTATTAATCAGATTAAAGAAAAGACAATATTATAGTTGATGTACTTCCTACAATTAAAAATTAAAATTTCAATTATGATTTAATGTCATTTTTTTTTAAATTGTTCAGAATGTTATATTTTATTCATTGTAATTGTTGAAAATATCATATCTTATTCTGTGAAATTATTTGAAAAGTTTTTAATGTTCATGTCAAATATTATGAATGAAACTTCTGTGAATTCTCTGTCATTTAGATCAAAGACATCAAATGTCTCTTTGATAAATCGAATGACCTTACAAAGTGAAGAGCTTCATAGCGGTATTCCGTATACGTTGGTTGGCGCCAAAATTAAGCGAGTTGGCTGGCGAAGTTAGTTGTTGTATTAATCTTCTTCCGAGCGTTCCTTTACTACCGTTTACTGACTGGACATGTACGCTAAAAGAAGCCAGCAACTCCCGACTGAAGTCACTTTGTTGAAGTATTTTTAACTTCTTGCTTGTAAGCCATTACTTTTTTTCTTTTTCACCCACTGACGAAATCACTAAAATTATCATAAAACTTTTTTTTGTTTACTATAAAACTTAGTTAATCTTCTGTCGTTTACTTCCCTTTATCTTATTTCTTTTGTAGCACACGTGACCGTATTTATTTGATTTGTGCAACTCACCTGACGATCGATTCTCTTGTTTTTATTTTCTTTTTTGCTTACCTAAAGTTATATTTATCAACTTCGCATTTTCTATTCTCGTTCATTGTTTATCAATTGAACTTTTAGGTGCTAGTACTGTCAAAAAGGCAGTATAAATTATTTTATTGTATCTTAAATAATGACTTCATAATCTCGGATTATTTTAAGCTAATATTCTGATTTATATTTTCATTTTTTTTTCGGCTATCTTTTTTCTAAAATTAAAAACTTTTCGCTATTTGTATTTGTTTATTTATATACCTTTTTGTGATTTGTTTTGCTTTTTCGTGTTTTTGTTTACCTAAAGTTTTAAATATTTGAAAAAAAAACGTTAATTCTTTTTTTGTGGGTTGGGGTATTTTTTAAAATACTTAATGTATATAACGTTTATATACGTGCATTATATATATATATATATATATATATATATATATGCCAAAGATTGTCATAGCTGGAAGATGATAGTGGGAACAAGATCCAGCTCTCTATAAAATTCTACTATGCCATGCGTCTCAAATAGCCCCTGACAACTAAATCAAGATCCAAGTCGGAGAATGGGCGGAAAACTTGCTCGTCATCACCAGCAGCTTCTGGTAGGTAGAGCTCAGCAGCCCAGGAAGATCCATCTAGGTAAAGGAGAACCCTGATTTAAAATCTATTTTAGGATACGAAGGTAAGAGTTGCGGGTTATAAGGGCGTATAAGATAGATAGCAGTTGAACCTGGACGTGAACAGGTTAAGATTATAGTGATCGGAGAATTGGCAGCACTTAGGAAGTAAGCTGTCCGAATGGAACATGTTATTACCATTGTAAGATGAAGGAACTGTGGATGATTCTGTGTACATGGAATGGCGCGTCTTAAATAAAAAGGTCTGAACTGATGGAACGAAGGAATGTAGGTTCATCAGAACATTTTCCACGGAAATAGAAACTGTGTAGCCAGAAGATTGCGACGTTTCATCTTTTGAGGCAAGGTGTCGTCGGGTGGAAAATTAATCGTTAACGTAACTGCGTATACGGCTTTAAGTTTGAGTCCATGATTCATTGCATATTCTCAGCAATGGAAGCTCTTCTGGCTGTCATTTGTTCTGGGTTTTCATTTGCATGAAACTCTTTTTCTCGTAGCAGCCTTGGCTCTTTTGATTCTTTTTTACGAGGTATACTGCTGCCGTATGCGACAGGAAACAATAAACCACAGAAGAACTCAAAACTGATCACTGCATTTACCTTTTGCATTAATACTTAAGCTTACCTTTTAAAAGTTCAACGATAATTCTGCCGCCACTTAATTTAAAGACAATCTGATATGAGTAGGCTCTTTTTCCGCACAAACAATTATTTTTATTTCATGGGTGACTTTCGCTGAATTTCGCAATTAATTTCGATTATTCCCAAATTTATTTCCTTGTTATAAAAACATTTAAAAATTCAACCTCAGCGTTGCGACCGCACGCTCTAAAATGTCTTACAATTAACAATAACACATTTCTAAAAACATTTTTCGGATTACATCTATTCTATCGTTGTCCTGTTATTACCGGGAAGTAAAAAAAAAACAAATCTATTTCCATACCTGATGATGTCTGTATGCACAGATGAAAGCTTGTAAAAAAAAAAAAAAAAAACCTTAAGCAACTGGAATTTATAAACAGGGATCATAACATTCATCTACAGGTTCGGGGTTAATGTACTTTATTAAATTTGTTGGCGAAGATGTATTCTCGCCATTTATATCATTAACTTCTTTATCTGTTTTTTGCATGAATGATTCATGTAATATATATATATATATATATATATATATATATATATATATATATATATATATATATGATAAAATATAGAATAAATAGGACATGTTTATCAATATAACTTGTTTCATTTTCATTAAAGCTTCATCAGAGAATGAGATATGGAGAAAAGGACAGAGATATTTTATTTTTGTGTTGTTTGATTTTCATTGGTTAATCAGGTTTTATTAAGATGTGCTTTGTCAGACCAACTTTTCTATAATTTATGTCGTTCCAAATTCAAGGAGAGACAACGTGTCCTTTCGAAGTTCCAATAAATTGACGGATTCTAAAAGTGAAAAAAAAAATGAAAATCCGGAAAAATTGCTTTATGTATTTTAGATATATAATAATTCTAGTTTGTCTATGTGAGATTCAGATGATAATGTATATTCTTAAGTGTGTAGCTGTGTGTATGTGTGTTTGTAGTACATATTATGTTTGCTTGTTTTTATTTTAGATATATATTTTAGATCCTTTAAGAATGAATTGAATAAAGGTGGGTGATGTAATATAATGTTTTTGACGTGTGACTATAGATTGTAAAATATTTATTAGTAAATCCTCGAAGTACTTTCTAATTTTTAATTGCTTTTTTAATTAAAGTGGCATTTCTGAAATCAAAATTGTGGCACGCTTTGTCCCTGTGTATTATGCGCGCGTTTAAATGATTGTTCAATCGTATATACTTTTTGTGTTTGTAAATATTTCCTAATTATATAATTATTGCGATGGATCCTAGTATTAGGGAAAAATAATTTATCTACAGATTTTGTAGAAAGTGTGTTACAGGGTAGAATTTTGTCTTATTGATGTTAGAAGTAATATCGGTGGAACTATTTTTTTGGATTTGAGTACTTTTTATGGTAGTTTCAAAGCGTTAAAGAAGAAATGGTGCGAAATGCAGAAGTTTCAATGTTTCTTCAATGGATTTCTCTTCTTCACCTGGGTAGTCTGGGCTATATACCCGAAGGTTTCTGAGTTAGAATCATATAACTAGTCTTGATTTTTTTCTTTTCATTGTGGTGGGAATGGCAATTAATTAGATCGTCTTTCTTAGTGGCTTTGCAATCAACTCTAAGAAAAACAAAAATAAAAAATAGTAGGATTGCTCTCTTCTTTTTCTCCATACCTCATTATCTGAAGAAGCTTTAATAAAAGCTAAACATTTTATATTAATCAACTTTTCCTATTTGTTCTTCACCTTACCATTCTGAGGGATTCCGATCCATATTTGATATATATATATATATATATATATATATATATATATATATATATATGTGTGTGTGTGTGTGTGTGTGTGTGTGTGTGTGTGTGTGTGTGTGTGTGTGTGTGTGGCAGTATTTCTCAAGGACTCATGGCACAGTGGATAAAGACGTTGGTTAGATCCAGTGACAGGACCCAAAGATTATGAGAGGTCAATACCTGGTTTTAAGGCAGTGGAGGAACTGGAGACGGGAATTAACAGGAGATAACTAATAACAGGCATCCATTAGACATGGCATGTGGAACTAGAAAAGTCTACCCAAGTTAGGGAAATAAAGGTTTCAGTTCGACGAGAGTACAACGGCCGAAATGTTGTAATAAATATGGCGACAAAGATGAGAACAATAGTTCGAATAATCTGAATAGTATATATATATATATATATATATAGAGAGAGAGAGAGATATATATATATATATATATATATATATATATATATATATATATATATATATATATATATATATATATATCCATGCGTGATTATTTCTTTGTATATACATTATATGCTGCCTAATGTTTTATGTTTATAATAAACTATCGATCCGCAGTACACAAAAATTCCTATAAAAAAAACTACTACTAAGACATAACACTATATTAATTGAACTATATACTTAGGTCATGACATATTGACTGAAAACACTTGTAAAAATAGAATACGTGGATTTAACACATCACAAGAAAAGTTCAAGTAAAATTCTCACTTAAAATTTTGAAAAACTTAGCGTTGCGTCTTTGCACCTTCCGATATTGTACACAACCGACAATAATAGCACATTCTGAAAAAAAAAACATCTTTCGGTCTACAAACAATTATTTCGTCTCCAAGTTTTTGATTTTATAAGGAAAAGATATGCCTGACGATGAATAAAGGATTATTCGAAAGTACTTGCATTTAAAAAATATAAACTGGAAATGAAGATCACATCTTTATAAATGAAGATCACATCAGTATGGATTAACAGTATTTTAATGCAGACATTATACACTACTAGCGATGGATGTCGCCAATAATAGAATTAATATTGCTGATTGATTCTATGCGTGATTATTTCTTTGTATATAATATATATATATATATATATATACATATATATATATATATATATATATATATGTGTGTGTGTGTGTGTAAATTTTATTATAGAGAGAAATGAAGAGACAACACATCTGTGACGTTGGCAAATGATCAGCTGATGTTAATATATCTGTTTTTCCATGACATTTTCGTCTTATATTCGCTCTATCCGATTTTGACTACAGCCGTCATCTTCTTAAGGTTAGGCGACCAGATCAACTCAAGCCGGTTTATTTTCAAGAAGCTGCCAAACTAGTGGTCGTCTACGTGAGAAAAGCGATTTCTCGAGCAAGTCCCCGTTGATATTAATCTTCCTATTGAAATACATCAGACTTTTCTCTTCCTATACTTATGATCTGAGATTTGGGTCGCTTTCAATCAAGAACCAGTAAAGATTTCACTAAGTAGAACTATACACCCCGTCTCGCAAGGTTGACATTTTGAATGAAGACATACCGTAAAACTATCGACTCCACCCAAGGTAACTAACTTGTTTGATGAGCTATACTTAACTAATCAGAGGTATAATGGCCAACATCATGACTGTTAAAGATATTCATCGGCTCCACCTAATATTGAAGCAGTTAAGACTGACATATATATATATATATATATATATATATATATATATAAATGACAATCTTAGATTTTTTTGCCGACGCGTTTCGTCGTCCGACTTTTTTTCAAGGCAAAAAAATTGCGTCCAATTGTCATTTTATACCAATTTGTCTTGTTCACAGAATTGATCTGGGAATTTAACTATATATATATATATATATATATATATATATATATATATATATATATATATATCAAATTGAAAGAAAGAGCAGAAATTCACTCTGTTCGCAGCATTTACTTTTCAAAAAGTGCTGAATTCAAAGTAGAGCAATATTTTATTATTATTTTTATTATAAGAGATTATAACAAAAACTAACCATGTTGAAATCTCTACACAAACGCTTTCATATTTCAATATTATGATTGTACATCTTCAGGCGATGATAGCAACTGGTGATTAAATGATTTTTAATAAAATTTTAAAACAAAGTGTTACCTTTGTTAAAGCGGGAAAAACACAAGGTCAGAATTAAAAAGTGACTTGTCGGTATGTCTTGATTAACCAATTAAATGTCAGAAAATACTCTAAATAGAAAAGTAAGCTCACTAAGTATTTTCCGCTATCGTCAATGATGGCCTGTGTATATTCCGCTTTATCATGACATGAAAACAAAAACTCACCCATCTCCACCCGCTGAGCATAATTCTCTATTTAGCGTAGATCTTATATTTAATTGGTTAATAAAAACATACCCACAATTCTCACAATTCTATTTTCTTTCTTTTTAAATTAAAGAGACATATCCTCTTTTCCGGAACCGATAAAACTGTCAAAAGAACCAAGGGAATTCAGAGCAGCATGAGAACTGTTTGACCAACACAAGGACTGACCAAAATTCATGTTCATTTTCTCCATCAAGTCATTCATTTCTGTAGTTCACTGCTACTAACCAGCAGATTTTCTTCTCTTGGCCGAAACTAGTCGAGGAATCTAACTGAAATAATTAAAAAGAAAGATTTTAATTTTTTAGTATTTTTTATTGTTCGAAACATATATATATATATATATATATATATATATATATGCGAGAGTGCCAGTGTGTCACTGCGTCACACTTTCAATTAAAGGGACACAACTCTCTAACTTTCAATAGATTATGTTACAGAAATTTGGGATTCCCAAATTTTCATTACTGTGAATTCCGTAGATTATATTAAGTGACTAACTTTTTTGTACGTTAAGAATTTTTATAACAAGGAAATAAATTTGGGAATAATCGAAATTAATTGCGAAATTCAGCGAAAGTCACCCATGAAATAAAAATAATTGTTTGTGCGGAAAAAGAGCCTACTCATATCAGATTGTCTTTAAATTAAGTGGCGGCAGAATTATCGTTGAACTTTTAAAAGGTAAGCTTAAGTATTAATGCAAAAGGTAAATGCAGTGATCAGTTTTGAGTTCTTCTGTGGTTTATTGTTTCCTGTCGCATACGGCAGCAGTATACCTCGTAAAAAAGAATCAAAAGAGCCAAGGCTGCTACGAGAAAAAGAGTTTCATGCAAATGAAAACCCAGAACAAATGACAGCCAGAAGAGCTTCCATTGCTGAGAATATGCAATGAATCATGGACTCCAAACTTAAAGCCGTATACGCAGTTACGTTAACGATTAATTTTCCACCCGACGACACCTTGCCTCAAAGATGAAACGTCGCAATCTTCTGGCTACACAGTTTCTATTTCCGTGGAAAATGTTCTGATGAACCTACATTCCTTCGTTCCATCAGTTCAGACCTTTTTATTTAAGACGCGCCATTCCATGTACACAGAATCATCCACAGTTCCTTCATCTTACAATGGTAATAACATGTTCCATTCGGACAGCTTACTTCCTAAGTGCTGCCGATTCTCCGATCACTATAATCTTAACCTTTTCACGTCCAGGTTCAACTCTTATCTATCTTATACGCCCTTATAACCCGTAACACTTACCTTCGTATCCTAAAATAGATTTTAAATCAGGGTTCTCCTTTACCTAGATGGATCTTCCTGGGCTGCTGAGTTCTACCTACCAGAAGCTGCTGGTGATGACGAGCCTGAATAGTCTAAAGGCCCAATCATGACGTCTCCGCATGAGCTATATATGTATATATATATATATATATATATATATATATATATATATATATATATATATATATATATATATACTATCGGGCGGCATTTAATCTCGCTCATATATATATATATATATATATATATATATATATATGTGTGTGTGTGTGTGTGTGTGTGTGTGGTGGAGGTACTGTGGAGTAATGGATAAAGGAGAGCCGAGTTCGAATTCCAGTCGAGTCCATTACATTCACTTGCGTGCTAATATCCACGGGAAAGGTGTGAATCCTTTTCTCCCTCCAGCAGAGTTCTATAGCCTTTGATGGCAACTGGTCTAGGAGAAGGACAACTCTGAATTCAAAACCTACGGAGGGTCGTTTGTATTCGGACCTTCAAAAAGTGTGGATGGTCCTGCACGAAATCTTCACCACTATAATCAAATCTCTTTTGGTGTTGTTGAGCTTTCGGTTTCCTAGGAACTGATCTGCTTGACACTCATACGTCGAATTGTAAATGGTGGTGCTCGCTTGGTAAAACCTCGGATAGCTCGATTTTCAGTGGAACCAATCGGTACAATGGAAAATAAAAAGAAAGAACGAAGAACATTAAACCAAGGAGAAAACAAGCGTCCAGTGTTCAAGCTCGAAGTCCAAAGGAAAAGACCCCCAAAACGAGTAAAAAGACAACTACGTAAAGGGCTCAATACACTAAGTAGAGCAAAACCTAAGATAATCCTAAGGCGCCAGGAAAACCTACCTAGGTTTCAACTAAACGGATCGTCTTGTATATATATATATATATATTAGAAACGTTATATTTAGTGGATACACGTAAATTTTATTTCGGACAGTAAAATTAATGGAAACCACTTTCAAACCAAGTGTGTCCAACCAGTTACGCCACAAGAGCCCATTATGATAAAGCAAGGCTCCATCACCCTACCTAAGAAATGCACATCTCTCGTTAGGACCTTTCGAAGTCTATTTCTGTTTATTATATTCTATCTTCTCGAAGCATAAACAAAATATTTTAAAGAAAAGATTTATTTTTAATCTCACATTAATTCTTACAAAAAAGAAATAATGACTGATTAAAAAATCCATTTATTGCTGAAACAAAACACCCCGCACACACTCACACACATGCCTGGCCGCATACACAATTCCAGAAAATCCTCGTTGAAAACACAACTATACTTAAACATGAAAACAATAAACAAAAGCTAAAAATTCTTGAAGCTATATACATAAAACACTTGAAACCTAACCTGAACAAAATAAACTATGAAATCTCCACAAATATTCTTAAATGCTTATAATTGGTAACAGAAGCCATTGGTTTATACCAACAGCTTCCCATACTTAACACTTCTTGTTTTCACTCTCGCGTGATCAAGTGTGACGTCATGAACTGCACGAATTTGTCGATGCTTGGAAATCTTCCATGCAAACAAAAACAGACTTTCATTATTGTTATGTCCGTGTATTGTTTAATATATTGTAAGTTAATTGTCATTTTTGATAATGGCTTATGTAAGCCGAAAGCTTAGATAGGATTAAAAAATATGTATCAATATTGTAATTTCATTTTGTCTTTTAATGATGTTATTAAGCTTATCAGACGATATGAAAAGAATTTACATAAAATAAATAGACAAAACTTGTCTATATTATTTAATGAAACATGCATCAATGAAAAAATGCTGCCTAAATACCCACAATTTATATATATATTCAATTTGTGAAGACCGGTATGCCAAACATTGTCGAATGCTTTCGCCATATTCAGCGCAATAGCCCGATATTCACCGTTCGCATCATTAGCTTGATAAACTATTTCGAATAGAAAATGAAGCCATATTCTTTTCTGAAAGAAGGCACTTCCTTGTGAGATGCTTAATTAATTCAACATTGATTAGGGTCTCTAGTAGTTTACCAAAAAAGATGTAGAGGGCTAATAGGCCGATCATTGGAAGTATAGGACGGGTCACCTGAGTTCTTAAAGACTGAAACTGCAGATGAGGATTCCCAACAAGCAAGAAAGCGGTCGGCAGAGAGGCGTTTATTATACAGTTTAGATCGAACAGGAGTCAGCTTGGGAGCATATTTATTACAAAAATACCATCAGGTCAACATGCTTCGCGGGGATCCAGATTAGAGATGATAAAAGAAATAATAAATATGATTTATTTTTTGGATAATATAGAATGTAAGCGTCCAATATTTGTTATTGTTGTGGATTCCGAGATGAAATCCGGTCTCAAATGAATGACAAACGCAGGAATGAAATATAGCAAATAAATGTATTGACGTAATAATACAACTGGTAATACGGTTAGTAGATCCAGAAACGTCGTTAGTAGCAATAATAATATATATATACAGTCTGGGAAATTCAGTCTTGAAGTAGGACTTCCTTAGAGTCTACGTGCTTATAACTGTGACTTCTACAAGCGGTTACCTCACACTATTACTCTACCTCCAACTCAATCACAATCTCAATCTTCTCTCTACTCTGACTGACTCTGGGTATTTAACGGCAGCAGTCCAAGTACACACTGGTAGAGTCCACTTGTATGAAAAAGGAGTGGACCCCATAGCAGTTATATCACACGATAAAGTAGAAATATGTTGCACAACTCCATTGCCTCTGTTTCTATATTAGTCATAGTTTGAGGATGAGGATAACAGTCCACGTGTAAATAGTACCAATGCATTCTTAAGCGTTTTTTTTCTATTTGTCATTTCTCCTCTTTTTCTGCCGCTTTATCTTTTGATGGTAACAATGTTCAGTTTTCTATTCATTGTTTATCTCTATTAATAGTATCTCATTAATCAAAAGTGATTTTTTCAGCTTCCTGTTTCGTACCCAAAAGATAAGACGCACTTCCGGCATCACAACACTCCATGTTCTTTCGTTGTGCACTTTTCTTTGCCAAGAAGGTTTTATAAATTCTTTAACATTTAATCGCAAGAACTCGAACAGAAGCTAGTGAAATAAGGCGAGAAGAAATGACTACACTTCAATTGTAAGAAGTCAGTATAAACGTTGATCAGTGAAAGGAACAGTTCAATATGCAAATTAAAAATTACAAAAACCAAAATAAAACACGTACAAAAATTGTAATATCTGGGAAATGATTCAACATCAACAATCCCTGTTGTAGTTGGAGCCCTCAGATTGGTCGGAAAAGATTCCAGTAGACTCGATGAAGGGATACAAAAAAATATTCTCACGAGTACAGTTCACACCTTACAAAGGGCTTTATCTATGTAAAATATTTTTATTTTATTTTTTTAATTTGCACAGTGGAAATGTCATAATGGCATTTCTGACCGTCCTGGGTTTGACGATAAACTACATCCGACAGCAACGCCTCTGATCAGGAGGTTTTGAGGAGTGTGGAGCCACCTCTTGATTGCTGGTGTTCCCAGATCTACCCTGATCCGGGGTGGTAGCACGTGTAATGGGTCCCAACTATGCGCAAATATTTAACCCCCAATCTGAGGTCAAAACACTATGAAAGTGTGCAAATAGGTTCTAATACCAGAAATATTTTGTAAAAAAATTATTACCATAAATAAATTATGTAAAGAAAAATTATTACCAGCAATAAATTTTTGAAGGAAAAAATTATTACCAGCAATTCATTACCAGCAATACATTTTAAAAAAATATCACCAGAAATATATTTTTGAAAAAAAATATTACCAGCAATACTTTTTTGAAAAAAGTATTACCAGCTATACACTTTTGAAAAAAAAATTACCAGCTATACTTTTTAAATATTGTCAGCGATAATTTTAAAGAAAAAATATTACCAGAAATAATTTTTTTGAAGTTAAAAATATTGCCAGAAATATATTTTTGAAGAAAAAAATATTACCAGCATTACATTTTTGAAAAAACATATTACCAGCAATATATTTTTGAAAAAATAAATTACCAGCTATACATTTTTTTCAAAAAAAAATATTACCAGCGATACATTTTGAAGAAAAATATTACCAGAAATTGATTTTTTTAAAGGAAAAAATATTACCAGCAATAGGATTTTGAAGGAAAAAATATTACCAGCAATAAAATTCTTGTCGTTATTAAATAACCAATTGAGGTTGATATGCCGTAAAAGGAAATAAACCAAAACCATTTCTGATCTTAGGTCTCTAGTCGGGACACGGAAAGAAATGAGTATATATCAGAATTAAATGGAAATATAATAATAATAATATCATAATAATAATAAAAACCCACCTATACCAGGAGTCAAATCTTACGGTCAAATCACGCTGAAAAGACCGGTTCTCGTTCGATCACCGAAGTTAAGCATCGTAGAGCCACGTCAGTACTTAGATGGGGGACCGCTTGGGAACACCTGGTACTGTAAGCCCCCAAAGTCCAACCCTTACCTCACAGTCGGTGGGGGGTGTAAA
This sequence comes from Acanthosepion pharaonis, assembly GCA_903632075.3. NCBI lineage: Eukaryota > Metazoa > Mollusca > Cephalopoda > Sepiida > Sepiidae > Acanthosepion > Acanthosepion pharaonis. The sequence continues at coordinate 2,906,132 of CAHIKZ030005575.1, read as the reverse complement.
CAGTAGTGTCAGAGCTATGCCGCCCGGAACTTCGTTCCTGGTAGGGCCACCCAAGGCGGACAGGTCTGACACACGCCGGCTAACAAAGGGCTCTGGTGAAAATCCAAGGAGCGTCTGCATCGGTAACCGGCGGCTTCTGGTCGTTCCTGTCTCTGCGTCTGTGGGAACCCCGCGGCAAGCAAGAACGTTATCCGAGTAGGCCTGGGTACCCTACTTCTGTAATTTATCCCAAGAATCTTCTTCTCATAACAGGAAGAAGCCGGCTCAATCCGCCCAGGGTGATTGCCGCATCAGTACAGTACAGTAGTAACTACACCAGGAGTGAATTTGCAAGAATATTGGACATTCAGGTTAATGTTGACCCAGTTATCATTGGATCATTGAAGTCTATGCGGCCGAAATTAAATAGAGATATTAAGAATATCGAAATAAATTATTACCTCCCTTTGCTTCAACTTTGCGTTGCATGGCTCGACAAATATTTTGAGAAAAGAGTATAATCTGCTTGAAGTCTTACGACTAAACGGAAATCCACAAGATCTTCAGTTGAAAAACGAAAAAAAAACGTACGAAATGATTTGTCCAGTGACATAATTTCATTTTTACAGACTCTTCATTTAATAACTTTGCACATTGAAATTCTACATAGATTCTATCTGTGCACACACATAGATATATATTAAAGAAACTCTGCACAATCGCGCGACATCGTACAATTACTAACAATGAAGTGTAAATGTCAACTATATATGCAACCAATTGTCCCAACAATAATAATCTCTTGAATTGCAGACTTTTGAGGTTTCAGCTTGAAATCAGCTCGTGCACCAAACAATACACATACATATTACTAATACTAATACTAATACTAATACTAATACTAATAATGACTCAACATAGGTACCAGAAGAAATTGTTAAGTGATGGTCAAGCTACAATCTCCTACTTGCAGGAATTTATCAACAAAAGAAATTGCCTTTGCTGCATTTCATACCAGGCTTTGAATATTTAGATGTTACGTCAAGAACTGAATTACTAATATTAAGTGAGATTATATTTTAAAGGCTAAAGTGTCACTTCCAAAGTTATTGGTGATAATGTCCAAAAATTTAATATTGGATAACATTATAGAATTGCCGGCGACAAACAAAGAAGACTGTCATATTTGCGACCCAGCAATGGAGAAAGATGGTAGAAAAGTCTACGGGTTAGATTTTTTAGATAGATAGATAGATAGATAGATAGATAGATAGATAGATAGATAGATAGATAGATAGATAGATAAACATAGACATATTTAACTGAATAGGTAGATATAAAAAGTATGAGATAGATAGATACATACATACATGGATACATGGATTTAGATGAATAGATAGATATGAAAAGTATGAGATAGATAGATAGATAGATAGATAGATAGATAGATAGATAGATAGATATGGACAGATTTAGATCAATAGATTGGTATGAACAGATTTAGATAGCTATGAACAGATTTAGAGATAGATAGATAGATAGATAGATAGATAGATAGATAGATAGATAGATAGATAGATAGATTTAGATCAATAGATAGATATGAATAGATAGATAGATAGATAGATAGATAGATAGATAGATAGATAGATAGATAGATATGAACAGATTTAGAGATAGATAGGTAGGTAGGCGGGTAGGTAGATAGATAGGTAGGTGGGTAGGTAGATAGATAGGTAGGAGGTAGGTAGATAGGTAGGTAGTGAGGTAGGTAGGTATTATTTTGGTAATACCAAGTGAAAGAGCAATGTAAATGGACATAAATTGGAAAAAAAAAGACCAAGATCGATAAAATGATGTTAAGGAAAGAATAATAAATAAATATGTTCGGTTCGTGACCCGAGTCCTGCCTCGTTTTCTGGTTGTAATGGCCGGATGAAAACTCAATAAATGCTGTCTGTCAGACCCCGCCGTCTGTAGATGTAAAGAGAAAATGTCTTGCTGGGGTGTGAAGATGTTTAATAAAGGATCGAGAGAAAGAAAACGTTTAGTAGTGAAGGTATCCATTAATCTTGGTAAGGGTTTCGATGCTAAACCAGGCCGAAGACGTGAAAACAAAAAAGTTATGATGAAACGCAAGAAAGGAAAAGAAAGAAAGCTAAAGTATGAATAGTTACAGGAGACTTTAACGAATGAAAAGAAAGAAAGAAAGAAAGAAAGAAAGAAGGTTATAAGGAAAGAGACAGACGAAAAGAAAGAAAGAAAGAAAGAAAGAAAAGAAGGTTATAAGGAAAGAGACAGACGGAGAGAAAGAAAGAAAGAAAGAAAGAAAGAAAGAAAGAAAGAAAGAAAGAAAAAGAAAGAAATTTGAAAAATAAGAATTTATAGAGGAACGAAAGCCAAGATAGAAAGAAATTTTGAGAAGAAAGTAACAGTGTAAGAAGACAGACGAACAGAAAGAAAGAAAGAAAGAAAGAAAGAAGTTTAGAGTGGAAGGAGACAGACGAAAAGAAAGGAAGAAAGAAATTTGTAGAATAAGAAGTTACATTGGAACGAAAGAAAGAAAAAAAGGTTTGAGAATAAAGAAAGTGACAGTTTATAGCGACAGACGGAAAGAAAGAAACAAACAACAAAGCGAGAAAGAAAGAGAGAAAGAAAGAAAGAAACAAGGTTATAAGGAAAGAGACAGACGAAAAGAAAGAAAGAAAGAAAGAAAGAAAGAAGGTTATAAGGAAAGAGACAGACGAAAAGAAAGAAAGAAAGAAAGAAGGTTATAAGGAAAGGATACAAACTAAAAGAGAAAAAGCAAAAAAGAAAAGAAAGTAAGAAAATATATAGCAAGTAAATAGGTTTGGTCATTAGCTGAACGAACCAGAAAGCTGATGGAACTTAAAGGGAGAATTGTAAGAAAAATAATACATGACTGATTTATATTTTAAACATTTTGCATGCTATTTAAAGCCAGAAAATATTTTAGAGCTTTTGGAGGGAATAATAATTTAGTGATAAAATTCCTACTGATTAACCCATATATGGGGGAGAAGGCATGAATTCCCACCTTTTTTCCCAAGTTTATTTGCGCGGAAGTGACTATAACTAAGCTGATGGGAATTTGAACTTGGCTTTCCAATTAAAAATATCGAGCCGTTACCATCCGCACATCAAAGATTACAGCCCCTGATTTTCCCAAGCGGTCACCCATCTAGGTACTGATCAAGCTCTATGTTACTTAACTTCGATGATACCTACGAGCGCAGGTGTTTCAACCTGACATGGCTGTATGTCGAAAGCTAGGTGAAGAAATATTTGCGTGAAGGAAAGAAAAATTAAGAAGATGAAAACATGGAAGAGAAAGGGAAAAAAAGTGAAAAGGAAAATAAGAATGAAAAAGTCAGAAAGAATAGAAAGGAAAAGAGATCGAAGGAGGGGCGTAAAGGAAAGAGACAAGGAAAAAGTAGAGATAAGAGGGAGTGGAAGTTGAAAAATAGTGTGAGAGAGAAAGGAATAAAATATAGAAAGATAGAAAGAGAGAGTGTGTGTAAGAGAGGGGATGAGAAAAAGAGTAGAAAATCTGGTTAGCTTAATTAAATACTTTTCCTCTCTGCAGCATATCGCTTCAGAACGTTGGCAATCATGGCTCTCCACAATTTCCTGTCCTTTGTAGCTCCTAGAAAATTTTATCTTTTTATTATCTCTCTTAATCCCGGCTAACCATTTACACAACTTTCTTTGTTAGGTTATGCATTGTTTTTCTCTGTCCCTTTTGCTTTCAATCTATCCTTTGAGTATCAAATTTTCCACGCCGTTTTCCTCATTGTGTTTACGAGATATTTCAGCTTCTTGTGATGGTGTTCATTTTATTTCCATTTTCTCTAAAACTTCGTCGTTGATCACATGTTCATAGTATTTTCAGCATCGGTCTTTTGAAGCACATTTCTTAGAAGAAATTCTCCAGCATTCAATACCATATAGGGCGAATGACGTTACGCAATTTTTAAGTATCCCATGCTTTGTTTCTAACGAAATGTTCCTGTTTCTTAATACTTTGCTTAGCTTTTGGAAGACATCTTTCGCTATCACAATTCGCCTTGAAACACTTACCAGATATTTCAATTTTTGTATTTTCCTGATTTTTGTGTCTCCATTTTCTAATTTGTATCTTGCATTGTTCCTTTTACGGCCAACCATACATTCTGTCTTCATACAATTGATGTTTAGTCCTTTCTTTCCGCCTCCGTTCATGACCTTCCTGTAGGAGTTCTTTTAGTTTCTTTTCAGTGATTAAATATTAAAGTATCTGTCTATATTTCTGAGATCAGGTATTATGTACACTATTTACTGTATTCAGACTATTGTCCTCATCATTGTCACCATATTTATCACACCGTTTCGGCCGTTGTACGCTCCGGCCTTCTTCGGGTGGTTGGAATGTCGAAGCAAGCATAGAAATGAATACAATATGGGAACCAGTAATAAGGAGTGCTAGAGAAAAGCGGTAATAACAAAAAAAATGCATGGTAAAAACATGAATGATAACAGCAAAAATTGCAATATGAGTACTGTTAAAAATGGTTGCTGATGACATTATGTTTATAATACTCAGAAATTCATGCACAGATGTCCTCAAGGACAAATAACACAGTGGATAAAGGCGTTGGCTAGATCCAGTGACAAGACCCAAAGAATGTGAGTTCAATACCCGGTTAAGGCAGTGGAGAACTTTGAGAGGGAAAATTAACAGGAGATAACTGATAACTGATATCCATTAAACATGGCACGTGGAACTAGAACAGTCTACCCCAGTGAGCGAAATAAAGCGTTTCGTTCGACATTCCAACCTGAAGAAGACCGGAGGGTACAACACCCGAAACTTTGTAATAAATATGGCGACAAAGATGAGGACAATAATAATGTAAATAGTGTAAAGTCCGATCAATATAAATATTGCAAATAGTTATAATACCTCATCACATAAATATAGAGAGATAGTATTAGCAATGGTAGCCGTTTCTTTATATTAAGCGATCAGCCAGTGCTAATACCGGTTGAAAGACTTTCTATTAAATCAATTTTTCAGAAAAATAGGTTTCTTAAATACAGTAGCTGTTATCGCTCTTTCCATTATGGATGGGGGGTGTTCTTTCCTAGCCTTTTCTTTGATGTAGTGTGGAACGACCCCATCTTGAATATGCCATTTTTTACAATAGTATTTACCCTGTATAAGGTGCGAGAGCCACTCAAGTTAGAGCGTAAGAGATTAAGAGTCACGGCTTATGCGGATATGCGTGGAAAGGTAACGATTAAGCCTAGATTTGAACAGATTAAGATTGTAGTGATAAGGGAAGCATAATCTTGGGAGTAAGTTTTACATGCAAGCTGTTCGTGGGGGTATGAGATCCACTCAACTTGGGCTGAGTTTGTGCCAATAGGTACCCAAAGGGGGAGGAGGAGGGCAGATGGGGGAAGAAGAAGGAGGAGGATTGGAAGAAGAAGAAAAAGAAGGGGGAATGAGGAGGAGGAGGAGAACAACAACAACAACAACAAGGAGGAGGAGGAGGGAAGAAGAAGAAGGAGGAGGGGTGAGAAGAAGAAGAAGGGAGAGAAGAAGAAGAAAAAAGAAGAAGAAGAAGGATGAGAAGAAGAAAAAGAAGAAGGAGGGGGAGGAGAAGGGGAGGAGGAGGAGAAGAAGAAGAAGAAGAAGAAGAAGAAGAAGAAGAAGAAGAAGAAGAAGAAGAAGAAGAAAAAAAGAAGAAGAAGACGCGAAATTCACAAAAGTGTGATAAAACTAAACTATTATAGATTCAGGGAAATCTCTGGATTATTGCAAATTTTGCAAAAATTAAATAAAAAGGAAAATAAACAAATATAAATCAATAACAGCAAAAGAAAGGCAAAGTAGAAAAGCTTTAAAAACAACTAAAGAAGAAAGTTTGGAAAGATTTCAAAAGAGAAACAAGAACAAATATCGAAATTATAACGGAAGAAAAGAAGGAGAAAGTAAAAGTAAAATGTATCGTCACATCATTCATCAATAGCGGAAGGAGTTTCATTCGAATTGTGACCATCTCTAAGGATATAAACGTCAATGCTTTCCCGTTTCTTACTTAATTCTGCCTTGAGGCTCTTCAAACATCTACAAGTGGGTGGCTGATCAGTTCTTGACTCTGGCAAGTTAATGAAATTTCTTACCGTCCCAAATGAACAGCAGTTTTCGGACAGCTAAGTTACTTATGTTCCTGGCAAGACTATCTATTTATCTACCTCTAAATTATGAGAACACAGAACGTATGGTCGTTAGTGTGAGGAACAGACCAAGATGGACGCTACAAAGAGATGTCAAAATCAGCCTGTTAAGTGTTTGAACAAACATCGGAAAAAGCGACACCGGAAAAAGCGACATCGGAATCCGAAGCGGCAACAATAAAAGAAGCCTTCGAAAAGCTAAACACGGTATTAAGAAATAGGAAAATTTCGTTAGAAACAAATTTCACCCTCCAACATCTCTCTCTCCCTGGCGGGGCGTGGCAAGCCTGTTACTGATCTATCGATACTTTCATGGAAAGTTCTCGGACTAACTGAATTCCTTGGTTCCTCGAGTTAGAACCTGAAAACCAGGAACGGCCATGCTCCTTACATTGTAGCAAACTATTCATATTCCCCACATATTACATTGCTGAGAAGAAAGGGTTCTAGGAGGCTTGTGCACTGGAACTTTATGTCCCGGATAATTGCTTACCAGACAATTGTGTCCCTGAACATTAGCGTCCCTAGCCAAATGCGCTTAAAGACAATTACCGTAAATTTTGAAAAAAGTATAAGTAGTAATCATAATTTTTTAAAAAAGGAATAAAAATAATAAAATAAAATTCAAATTAAAAGTTTATTTTTACTATTTACATTATTCGGTCTATTGTTTTCATCTTTGTTGCCATATTTATCTCAATGTTTCGGCCGTTGTACGCTCCAGCCTTCTTCAAGTGGTTGTGATAGATATGGCAGCAAAGATGAGGACAACAGTCCAAATAATGTAAATAGTGTACATAATACCTCATCTCAGAAATATACACAGATACTGAAGTTTATTTTTGTTGAAAATGCAATGGCATATTATCAGTTTTGAAAAATCTGCACATCCACAATATGGTTTTGTTTCATCGATGTTTTTCTTATGGTTGTTGTAGCGGTCATTTCCCGCGTCCTTAAAAATTTTACAACCAGTATTTGATTTTCCGAAATTAGCCATGGGTTCTAAATAAAAATATAATCTATAAAATCCAGAATCTATTAGATGTTTGTAGTACGCACTACTAGAGTGAACTAAAGCTAGTTTAATTTTCTCTTACTTTCAAAAATAAATTTTTCTCTGTTTTTTTTATATTTTTTATAGTAACTACCTTACTGCTTGTTTAAAGTAATTAAAGGTATTTGTGTGCAAATTTCTATATTAAACAACTCTTTAAAAATAATTATAACTTCATAAAAAATTATCAGAAGTACGCAATTATCCAAGGACGCATTTGTCTAGAGACGCAAATGTCCAGAGAGGTAATTGTCTGATACACAATTGTCCGGAGCGGAAATGTCCTGTACGCAACTGTCCGTCAACCGGAAGGAAGTTTCACACCAACAGCTTATGCTCACAGACCCCTGCTCTGTGGAAACGACTCACAAGAGAATGTTTGCCCGATCGCTACAAATTTAATCTGTTCAAGTCTAGGGTTAACTGTTATTTTCCTCTCCTATCCGCATTAACTGTCTGTTATTGTAAATCTCTATGTAGAGTAGGTCGTGGGCCTTGTGGAGCGTGAACCTCAAAAAAAAAAAGACTGCTGCATTCGTTAATTTCAGCTCTACTTAAACCTGCCTTAGATAAGTCTGATTTTCGAAAATGCATAGTGACCTGGTAGCCCGCTCCCATGACCACGTGCTTATCACTTTTAATGATTCAAGACAGTAAGAGGAGGGATCAAAAGAAACAATTTACCAACTAAGCATTAGAAGTACTTTAAAATTTGGAAGATTATAAAACTATCATTAACTCAGGGTTAATAGCTGTATTATTGACTTCCAGATAAACTGACAACTGACTGTTCAAAGAAGGCTTTAAACGTAACTCGTAGCGACATCTCGTTATCAAATACCAAGAGAAAAGGGTCTAACACCTAAAAGGCATTTAGCTTACATGGTTGCTACGTTAGGGGACAACGCTGCAGCTTTATCAATAGTGCAGTTTAAATTCGAAGGTTGAGAGAGTCTTGAAGATGACTCATGTTCTGGACGTCGTACGACAGCCACCACCGATGAAAACATTCATCGTGTTCACCACAAAATAGGCGATTAACTATAAATCAAATAGCCTAAGCTATTAGCATACACCGTGAGAGAGTTGAGAATATTCGGCACAAAGAACATGGTACGTCGGATGTTTCTGTTCGGTGGGAACCACGTCTTCTGAGACCTGATCAAAAGCGCACAGGCTTAGAACATGAAAGGAAAAATCGGACATTTTTTTTAAAGCAGATTCAGCTGGTTTCCTTGAACGTTTCCTAAACTCGAATAAGTGTTGGGGCCTCACATTTCTCGCTTGTGGAACTCTCTTTCGCCCTGTTGCTTTCCAGAGAACTTTGATCTTCAATCATCTGAATGCAATGTCGATTGTTATCTTCTATCTTCTTAATTCCTTTCTTTTATTGGTCTCGCTCTTTAACAATGGTTTCTTTTTCTCGTATTCTTTCACACCCAGTAATTACTTGTATCTTAGTGGCTTTATCGCCTTTCCTAGGATGAAATGCTAACAAAAATGTTTATGTATCTAATCAAATCTTCACTATTATAATCAAATCTTTGCGGGCAGTCTAGCGTTTCATTTAGAAGCTTAAATGATAGACCATCACGCGTCATAATAAACGTATATATATATATATATATATATATATATATATATATATATATATATATATATATATATATATATATATATATCTGAGAAAAAATATAGTTTTAAGGTATTCTATACTTATGGTCTAAAGTGCTCAAATACTAGAATAGAGCGTATGTAATATAAAAGTCGAGATTGAGGTCCTCACACAGCAGTGTCATTCATGGGTATATTCACACACACACACACACACACACACACACACACACACACACACACACACACATATATATATATATATATATATATATATATATATATATTTTAAGTACGCATTCATTCAGATATTTTTTGCAGAGTTTATACATATTCATCTCACATACGCATATATATATATATATATATATATATATATATATAGTTGAGTCATAAATAGTTTTTGTCCCACAACTATATTCTTTAAAATATAAGAAATTATGCAACAAGTAAAAGTCATTGAGATTTTCTATTCCAGTGAAAGATAAATTATTCAAACTCGGAGAAAATACCGGCAATATTTTATTCTCGGAGTATCTCCTTGCGATAACATGAATCGGAACCTATTCACCCGGTTTGAAAGAACTTGTCCAGTCAGCGATCTTCCGGGAAGAGGACCTAAACATACTGTGCGCACTGTTCCAGCTGTACGGCAGAGTGTCCTTGACGATCCATCAGCTTCTACCCGTCGTCGCTCGGCTCAACCAGGCATCTCCAGAACATCGCTTCAGAAGATTCTGAAACTAAATTTAAAAATGTTTCCATACAAGATTCAAATGGTCCAAATTTTACTACCCCTAGATACTCATGTGTATGTAAAAGTTTTTTTTTTTATATCATTCAGTGTTACAGTGGCCACCCTGTACTATCAAACTCTCTCTCTCTCTCTCTCTCTCTATATATATATATATATATATATATATATATATATATAATCATTTCGCCCCAAACAAAGTGGGATTGCCACCAATACGTAGTGAGTTACACAAAGTGAAAGTGAGAGAAAAGACTGAGTATAGGGAGGGGATTGAGTAGAGGAGAAAAGATGAACGGGATTCAAGACGACAGAAAATGGCGATTGATACTGCATTTAAATTTTTGAAGATTGTAGTTATCAGGGAATCAATTAAACGTAAGTTAATTCTACAGGCGCGAGAAAAGAAACTCTCCCTCTCCCTTGCTCACACCCTCTGTCTGTTTGTCTCTCTCTCTCTGTCTCTCTCTGTCTCTGTCTCTCTTTCTCTCTCTCTCTTTCTCTCTCTCTCTCTCTCTCTCTCTCTCTCTCTATATATATATATATATATATATATATATATATATATATATAACTCATTTCAAGGCGAGAATGGAACTAGTATGCAGGGAGTTACAGAGAGTGAAAGTGAGAGAAAAGACTGAGTATAGGGAGGATTGAGGAAAGGAAAAAAGATGAACAGGATTCAAGACGACAGAAGATGGCGATTGATGTTGCATTTAAATTTTTCTAAGATGTAATTTATCGGGGAAGCAAGTAAATGGAAGGGAGTTCCACATGCGGAAAGTGTGAGAAAAGAAACTGTTGGAGCAAAAGTGTCGGTTAGATTTAATTATTTCAACAGTAAAAGAGTGGGACCTAGATGCCAATCTAGTATCATGCTTAAATTCATGTAGTCTGGGCACCAGGAAAAAACTGAAGGGTTTGAAAAGTTTTAACTTATTAGGTTTCAATCTTTTTTGATTTTTTTCTTTGCAGGTTATAGAGCAACCCTTGTAGACTAAAATGGCTACGTATGATGTCCAGCAATGTGTAAAAGTAATTGAGTTTTTCTATTCCAATGAAAGATTAAATATTCAAACTCAGAGAAAAAAAAACGGCAACATTTTAATGTCAGAGTATCTCTTAGAGTTAATGTGATTCGGAACCTAATCACCCGATTTGAAAGAACGGGATCAGTCGGTGATCTTTCGGGAAAAGGTCCTAAACACGCGGTGCGCACTGTTCCAGCTGTACGGCAGAGTGTTCTTGACAATCCATCAGTTTCTACTCGTCTTTGCTCGGCTCAACTAGGCATCTCCAGAACATCGCTTCAGAAGATTCTGAAACTGAATTTAAAAATGTTTCCATACAAGATTCAAATGGTCCAAAGTTTACTACCCCTAGATACTTATCTGTTTGTAAAAGTTATTTATGTTTTCTATCATTCAATCTTTCAGTGGTCACCCTGTGTATGTATCAATTTCTTATTTGTCGTATATACACATATATACGTATGTATGTACGTATGATGATTGCCACATCTTACTCAATGTGAGCTTACCCTTCTCATTACTCATAATGACATCCGTCTCGTTTTTTTGTTTTTTCACCGTGGTCCCTCAGATGGTTCTTATGACAAGCATCCAATTTAATATGTATCAGGTAAATATGTGTTGAAGCTTGGATAAGCATGGAATAATAATAATACAACACAAAATGTACGTAAACAAAATGTATTGAAACAAGGAAAAGGTACACAATATTTACAGTTAGTTTTGGTATATTCTTGGGAAGACTGTTCCTGTAGAATGGGTTGACTTAATCGCAGTCGGGTAGAGTCTCTGGATTGCATCTCTTGTTACTTCCCTTCCACCGTCTTCCCGGTACCAACCCATATTTATATGGTCGGTACTCCAATATGTAAATTAGGTGGATCGTACCACAACAATATGATAGATAAACTCTGTATCCTTGATTGGGTTGATTGGATCTGTTTGCTCTACCACTTACCTGTCTATCATTACGTGACTTCCCAGTCCAGATGATGATCTTCAAATAAATGTATTGTTGGCATGTCAATAAGGCAGATTGGCATAGTTGGCTTGCTTCTGATTGTTTTCATGACCTTTCAGATGGTTTTCATAACCTACCCCCCCCCCGGCAACGGCACGCGCTCACCACGCCACATTTGCAAAACAAGTTATTAGTTGGCAAATCAGATTGAGTGCCTCTTCATAGATCGAGCTTTATCTGAGAAAGCCTGAGACATACATCCGCAAAGACGTTGCATTCTCCCGAATAAAGTGCCTCCACGATTAAGCCAATTCTTCCCAATGCTGAACATCCATGTGCAATGCATTCAGATTATTTTTCAACTTATCTTCAAACCTCTTCCTCGGCTTGTGTTGCACACGCCTTCCAGTCTTCAGTTGCCCATATATATATATAAAACTAGCAGCATAACCCGTCTTCGACCGGGTGTTTCATTACTGGGAATTTTTGCCGTTCAATTCAAGCATTTTATATTTAAAGTCAGCCCACCTGAAAATCAATGTTAGTAACAATAATTGAGTCCAACTGAGGCATATTACCAAATGGGGGTTAATAATTTGAAGGGGGCGTTCTCAATCTTCCAAAGGAGGAATCTCTTCCATGGACCGTCAAATAATAATATACGATAATTTTTATTTATAATATGATTTTCTTTATAATTCTAATAATCTTTTGCGTTAGATTTCAACTCTCTAAATTGATTGTACGCTGTTGTTTACAGACATTAATTTTTGCCTTTGATTTTTGCGCAAAGTATAAAAAATCTTTTTTTTTTTCGATTTTTCACCTTCAAGGTTGTAATTTTTTCCAACCAATTTGAACTCCAAACCAGCACTGAATAATTATCTATCAAACAAAAACATTTCATCGAAATCGGATGAAACCTCTGGAAACGCATAAACAACATCCGATCACACACACACACACACATTTTGAGAATTATATATATATATATATATATATATATATATATATATATATATAGTGTTATGGTTCGTTTTTGCTGACACTGTTTCAGTATTGAGCTCTTCGACAAGCATTTAGGACAAGCTAGGAACAAATAAATAAGTGTCTATTCGAAATGTAATTTTCCTTTTTGTCAAAATAATAAGGAAATAAATACAAGCGAAAATCAAGTATGTTTTTTCATAAGTACTGTTAATGGAAAAAGAAATCAAACGCTGCTTAAATTCAACTTGAATATTCGAGCAAAAAGCAAAAAGAAACTTGAAAAATATCTCGCCGCTAACAGATGGCTATTATCTTTTGAAAATATTCAGAAAACTGAATCTACAAAGCCTTAAATGATTAAAAAAAAAAAAAACCCAAAAAAAAGCTGAAAGCCGAAATGGACAACTCTATGAAAATATGTTTACGGCAGGGCCCGGCAATACATACTCACGAAACACAAGATCGTAGTGGTGCGGGGTGGGGCGTTTTTTGTTTTTTTTTGTTTTTTTTTTTGGTCTCATTGTGGCATCTGCAATTTTTTTTCAATACTGTTTTATTTACGACATTTCTTAAAATCACTTTTAAACTGACGTTACATTGTTAGTCATCAACTAATAATATGAATCGTGTATCTGCATGGCCGGTGCAGTGTGTATTAAGCAGGAACCCACGACGAGGTTGGAGACCTAAAAGGTCTAGCTTCAGCAGCGGTTTTTGCTTTTTGTACTTTGTAATTTTTTTCTACCTAAGTTATATTGTCAATCATCAACTATAATAATCGACAGGGCCGATGCTTACAACCCTGAACCTCCCAACCACATGCCTACTAGGGCGTATTTCATTAGATTTTAATTTTCTTTCTGAACAGTTTTTTTAAATCAATTAAGAGGTTATATATCTCGGTAAAATTATTTTTTACTCCCTGATCGTCCACTAAGGAGGATCTTTGATTTTTTTTTATAATAGTAATATTAACCAGAAATCCATGGCTAGTAATTAAAATAACATTTCTACATGTCCCTACTTTTTTACATTTCTAGAATTATAAAACCGAGAAATTAAATTAAAAACTAAAAATGTTTAAAGATCTTGACACATGAAAACTTTTCCCGAAAATTGAAATACTGTTTTTAAACGAATTTTTAAAGAAAATCCCGTTCGTGTAGTGTTGAAATCTTTGTAAAAAAAATTTTTTTTTTCAGCGAAGATACGTCGGCTATTAATCTTTATGGAATGTAAAATTTGCTAAAGAAGAAAAAAAAATTTTTTTTCGAGTAATATTTAGTCATGAAAATATTAGTGGTTATTACAAAAACAATAATATTTTCTCAGATTTTTAAAAAATGAAAAAAACTATTCATTAAAGAAGTAAATAATATTAATGAATATATACTGAAATTTTCATTTAAATTGGATAATTCCCTGATTTTTGGTAATTTAAAAACTGCTGTCCTTCGCTCCCAATTTGTTATATGTTACGTAAGAAATTACACGAAAGGAATTCAGATTGTTCACAAATAGGAACAATCGACTCTGGTCAAAGGTTTATGAAAAACTGAAAAAAACTAGCGTTGTTAATTTACACGATCGTATTTATACAGAAAAAATAGGCCCATAGTATCTAAAGGTTAGATTTTACTTAACTTTATTAGTTAATAAAAATGTTTCCCAATTTTTAAATGTCTATTTTTATTATGGATATTAATGCTGACCATTTTCTGGAGTGACTCAAATTTCGTAGAAAGCGATAAAATTAGTCGTTTGTTTTTTCAAGAGCTTCAACGGGTTTAAAAATAACGTCGCTGATTCGTTAATATATGCGTATGTGGAAATTCGAATCGGAGCTACTTTTTACACAAAAATGAGTACATTTTTAGTTTTAACAATATTGAATTTGTTGAATTTTTTCTACTATTTTTAAATTTTTAACGGCGTTCAACAGATGTCAGAATACATGGCACTAGATGCGTCACTGCAATTCTTATTCCACGGTACATATATGATGGATCCAAGATCTGATATACCAAGAACGGTGATTATACTTTTAAATTGAGGCTGTAGCGGGATTTATTTAGGTTTTTCCTGACCACAAGAGTTTCTTCAGGTATTGATTCAACTGATTTAGAGGATTTGGTTTTATCAAATATTTATTGTTGTTTCTGCTTTTCTGTTACCAACTGCGTGCCTATTTGAAGGTTTTGTGCACTAGTGTCCCCTGGTTGCTTCGCGGTTGATTTTTGCAAGATATTGAAGAGCTTCTAGCAATATTACATCTTTTATCATTTCCATCTTTACATAAGGCAAAATAAATAATCTACGCAGGCAGCATCCACTCTAGATTTGCCGAAACATATATTACTTGAAACACTGTGATTAAAACTAAAATTATGCAGATACTAATTTGAATAATTCATTGAATTAATTTTTCTTCAAAAGTACTTTAAAACACCGATTCAGAAAACAAAGTGCTATATATGGAGTCATGTGAGAATTGAATAATTCTATATATGAGTGTGTGAAATTGATGTTTATATCCAGATGCTCAAAGGGAACGACTTGGCTTTATATATTGCATCACTAGGCTCCTTGTATTTGAATTGTTTATACGAGAGACTATATTATCCCAAAACTCATCAGTTCTATTTATATACGAGGAGAGAAAATACGCAAATTCCAAATGTAAGTCACAAATTATCGTTTATTCGATAGTAAATGTTTCCTTCTCCAAGTAATTTCAACAAAAACACTTTGAAAATCAATTGTCCTGTTTGAGGTAGTTTATCTTAAAATATCTTCAGTTAATTAATTATATATATATATATATATATATATATATATATATATATATATATATATAGAAATCATATTTTTAACAAAATCATATTAATATTAATCATATTTTAAACAAAAAATATTATTATACATACATACATATATATATATATATATATATATATATATATAGATAGATAGATAGATAGATAGATAGATAGATAGGATGCTGCAGAAATAATTCGCGTATATAACTCTCAAAAAAACCTCCCACATAGTAATAAGACATTAGTGTCAATAGAGTCTTTTAGCTTCTGTTTTAATATTATGTATGTATAAATATATATATATATATATGTGTGTGTGTGTGTGTATGTGTGTGTGTGTGTGTGTGTGTGGGTGTATAATAATATTTTTTGTTTAAAAATATGATTCCTTCGCTACATCAGTGTTCTCATGTTTCAAAAACGGGAGCCGAAACCATCCAAATAATTATTAAAATTAAGTTAAATTGAGGTGTTTAGTCCCGTTTTATCTTCAAGCGAAATTTTAGGAATAAGCTATCTCTCGGTTTGCGTGTGTTTCTAGGCATGGTCCGTTACAAAATTCGTTATTCTGGAAGTGGCTAGACTATTTTTCTTCGTTAAGCGGTCAGAGAGTTAATTCTTATCAACAGATTCATCATCTTCTGAGAGATTTTGCTACGGTTGGGTAGGGTATCTATTTCAAGGCTAATGTTTGCGGTCACCATTTAGTTGGTTCCCAGTGAGGGATATTTTTATGGCGCGCCTACAAGTCGTTATGTGTCTGGAGAATTGTCTTTTATTATTGTCCATCTGATTATCTATTTATTTATTTGTTTATTCAAGTGGGTGTTTTATATACAAATCGTATTGCACTGAATTTCAATTTGTTTTTGTTTTTTTTTTTGTTTTTTGACGACTACAAAAAGGGTTTTTTCCTATTTAATGATTTGGCTAAGCTTTTAAGACTTTTATTTAGCTATGGGATTTTTTTTTAATGCTAATTATTTAATGTGAAAGTTTGTTGATGTCGGCAAAAAACCGTTAACTCCTGCCTATGGTTTAATAATTTTTCATTATTTAGAAATTTAATGATGTGTAGTTTTTTCTGTAGGCATAAAGGGCATGGGTCATCCCAGGTTTTACAAGTTCTTGTTTTATTTACTATTTTCCATTATACTTTTGGTGTTTTATTCGTTTCTTTTAGATGCCAGAAATATTGGGATAGAGATGTCTGATTTCTATTTTGAATATTGTTGAAGGAGCTCTTGTGTTGCCTCCAACACTCTTACCACTTAACGAAGGAAAATAGTCTGGCCACTGCCACAATAACGAATTCTGTAAAGGACCATGCCTAAAAACACACAAAAACCGAGAGATAGCTTATTCCTAAAATTTCGCTTGAAGATGAAACGGGACTAAACACCTCAATTCAACTTGATTTTAATAATTATTTGGATGGTTTCGGTTCTCGTTTTTGAAACAGGAGAACTCTTATGTAGCGAAGGAATCATATTTTTAAACAAAAAAATATATTATTATAATAAAGCTCTACTTCTGTATGGAGGACTGTCTTCTAAAAAATAAAAACAAAAATACTAAGGAACCCCGGATTATGCAGCCAACGTGTTCTTTTCTATTTTCTGCATACCTGCACTTATATATATATATATATATATATATATATATATATATATACAATTTCAATAAATATATAAATTTCAATATATATATATATATATATATATATATATATATATATATATATATATACAATTTTAATACATATTTATACAATTTCAATAAAAACAAAATAAATAGAATAATATGTATTTTTCTTTTTTCATCAGTAATTTTATAAGTTTATAAACTTAATGGAGATTAATTTTTAAAATGCGTAATTTTAATTTTTTATTTCAAATTTTATCGTATAATTAAATACTTATCACAATAAATTCTATTTTAATCTAATCCCAACATTAAAGTATTAAATAATTATTATAACCTTAGTTCGTTGTCAAGTTTTTTGAATTCTCGTATACTTGTATTTTGATTGCTCATTCCAGCTTATGTAACAGTGTTTCCCCTTGCAAGGGGCGTTTGATTAATTTGAACCTTTTAAAACCCTTTATTCTACATTCAACGCCATCACTTGATAAGACACCAGGCGGGTTGAAACAAGATGGCTATTTTTGTAGTGATTTTATAACATATTTATGTTATAATTTTCGAATAAATAATTATATATATATATATATATATATATATATATTGAACAATAAAAAAATATTAAAAAATTAAACACACTTGGTTGTAGATTAATATTCTTTCGTTTTTTTTATTATTTCATTTAGATTCCTTGACTAGTTTCGGCCAAAATGGCCATCATCGGGAGAAGAAATATTTCTGCTTGCTGGTAGCAGTAAACAGCGTATTCTATGCAAGATATATCGATGATATATTCTTTGTATACACGGGTAGAGATGACAAACGTAACCAGTTTCTTATGACCCTAAACACAGTGCACGGCTCAATTAAGTTGTCTATGAAAAATCCACAACATCAGTAACATTTTTAGACACCCGCATTTACATAGATGAAAACAGGAAACTACAAACGACACTACACACTAAAATCACCGACACCCACAACTATCTACACTTTAAGTCTTCCCACCCTAAACACCTCAAAGAGAACCTTCCCTATTCACAAGCACTTAGACTCAGAAGGATATGTTCCAACAATGAAGAATTAAATAAACACATTGAAAATCTGGAGCATCAATTCACAACACGTGGCTATAAACAACACCTAATCAGGGAACAAATAAATAAAGCAATTTCCACACCTAGAGAAGACACCCTAATGTACAAGATTATATATATATATAAAACGATTGACATGTAAACTGTTTTCATTCAGTCCTACATAATTTCCACAATATATATATATATATATATATATATATATATATATATATATATATATATATCCATCTGAAATAAAAGGGGTTGATGTCACAGATTATTTTTTTTCCCCAAACTACATGTTTTTACAGTTAAATTAATCGCTCTCGCGTCTAATGCCCTTTACTATCCTTCTCTGCCACGCTTTTATGCAATGCTGAAAGGATTCTTCTTGAATGCCTCTCAGTTCCGGGGTTACGGACCTCTTGATGCCCCACATCCACGCATTTAAAACCGCTTCCATTGAATATCCCCTTGATATTGATGAAAAGTCACACGGAGCAAGATCAAGTGTATGGGTATGTCGTTCCAGTACGACGATATTCTTCTCAGTCATGAACTGCTGGATGCTCTGGGCGTTGTGAGCAGGTGCATTGTCGTGGTGAAGCAGGCACGGTTTATGCTGGCACAACTCTCGTCTCTTCTCGCGCATTGACCGTGGAAAACGCGAAGATTGCAGTTATATACTACCAATATATCATGCTAGAGGATAACACAATCCCCTTATCCCTCTTTCTCCTATAGCTCACACAGCACACCTAGTACCGTTACATTTCAGACAGTTCTCGCATATATATATATATATATATATATATATATATATATATATATATATATATATCCTTGCTTGAAGCGGCTTCTAATGCTCTGGATGGAGCGGCTTGGGGATAGTAGTCGTGGCTTTTGGGAGGCACAGTCCTATGGCTAAAGGAAACTCTGATGAGTTCCACCACGGAATACGTGATCGAGCGGCGCTATATCGAGTCTAATTCGCTACCTCTTCATCACTGAGGCCCGGTGGTTCAGTTGGTATGACCTTTGCCTGATAACGTAACTGTCCGGGTTTCAATTCTCGGTAGTGGGTGCGCTCTGCTGATGAGTACCAAAGGTACTGCTCGGATTGAGAAATCGGAGAGCCGAGTTAGTATTCCAATCGAATACATTATATTCATTTCCATTGGGCAAGTATGAATTTTCTTCTTCTTCTACTCTATGGGTAAATAGCAGGACAGACTAGTCTAGGAGAAGGGCAACTCTGAATTCAAAACCTGCGAGGGGTCGTTTGGGGACCTTGTGGCACGTAGTGCACCAGGTCTTTGTATTCGGCCCTTCAAAAAGTGTGGTTGGTTCTGCACAAAACCTTTATCACTATAATCAAATTACTTATGTGGGTTTTCTGGTGGTTTACTTTGATTTGCTCGTTCTTATCCATACAGTTCAGACCTTGCTAGCTCATTGCCCTCTTTAACTAAAGATGTATCAGATCGTATAATGGAGTCCAACACCCTTGTGACGATGGGTAGCTGCTACGCTCCAACCTTAGGTAGTTTAGAGCAAGAAAATGATGATTTTTACGATATCTTTTGGGATGTCATCTCCAAAGTCCAACATAAGGATAAATTAATCCTTACATGTGACTTTAATGCTCGTGTTAGCAATGATTATCATTCTTGGAAAGGCGTTTTAGGTCGCCATGGTATTGGTCGTGTGAATTCGTATGGATTACGCCTTCTCGCTATCTGCAAGGAATTTCATCTTAGTATTACTAATACCTTCTACCAGCAACCCAGCTGTCGTAAGACCACGTGGATGCATCCTCGTTCGACAATCTGGCATCTGATCGACTAAGTCATCACCAAAAGAAGGAACGTAAAAAAAAATTTAAGATAACGCGTCATTCCACACAAGATGCTCTCTACCAGATCACACTCTACTTCAAAAGCGAAGGATTATAAAATCTACAGTTCCCAAACGCATTAATGTACGGCTTCTTGAACCGACTGAAACGGAAATAGATTTGTTGTTTGCTGATGATGCTGTTCATGTTGCGACATCCTTTAGGGAGACCCAAAATCTATTAATCGTTTCCCTGATGCATGTAAAGACTTTGGTCTTACACTTAGCATAAAGAAACCTAAAGTAGTGCACTAACCTTGTCTTCTTCCGAAGCAATTCTGAAGTGAGAAATAAAAACCACCAATCTAAAAATTTCCAGAGACCATTGAAAGTGGAAGACAATACCTTGAAATATGTAAAGTCTTTCACCTATCTTGGTAGCAAAGTCAACTACAGTGGATCTTTAGATGATGAAATCAAGCATCAGATTGCTAAGGATACCAGTGCTTTCAGCAAACTTCGCCATCACTTGTGGAATGTGCGGGGTATTCTAAAATTCGGGTTTACAGAGCTGTTGTCTTTGCCATCCTTTTGTACGGATCAGATTCGTGAACTCCATACAGGTACCATATACGCCAGCTGGATGTTTTCCATAAGAGCTGTCTGCGTGACATATGTTGAGTTAGCCTTCAAGATAGGACATCTGACATAGACTTGTTTAACAGGTGTAATATTGGATGAATGGAAATTTTCCTCAAACAGTCTCAGTTACGGTGGACTGGCCATGTCTTCAGAATGTCTGATGACAGGATGCCAAATATCCTAATGTACAGGGCTACAGGAATCTAGGAAGCCCATGACTTAGATACAAAGACAAGCTAAAGAGTAACTTTTCAGCAGCCAATATATCTCATAACACCCTCGAGCGCTTAGTCTTGAATCGAGTAGAGTGGAGATAAACGTGTTTTAGTGGCGTCAGCAGTTTTCAATCTGCTAGTCTGAGTCGTCTTCAAGAAGCGAGAGCAAGTTCTAAAAGGTCAGCCAATCTAACAGTGATCTCATCCTAAAATCCTCACTCTTGCGCTGTATGCGGTCTCCTTTGTAAATCACTAGCGGGTCTTAAGTGTCACTTAGAATTATCGCACAAAATTCATAACCGAATCAATTGGTTAAGTTGTCAGATCCTCATACGTCGAAACCAACGGCAGAGTTCATTATATATATATATATATATATATATATATATATATATATATATATATATATCGAGAGCGAGAGAGAAAAGAGAAAACAAACAGACAGACAGACAGAGCTAGCTAGCTAGCTAGATAGATAGATAAGTTGACCTGAACTTAGTCTGTTTCTATTTAAAAATTCACGAAATAAAACAATAAAAGAACTAATAAATATACACGAATTATATAAATAATCTAAAATATATGTGTAGGCTTAAAACTGTTTGGATTGAATATGAACGTCATAAATTATACTAACGTTTGTTTAATGCACATGAAACCTGATCATCCAATGAAAATCAAACAACACAAAAGTAAAAAATACCAGTTTTTCTTTGTCTATTCCATGTCTCATTTTCTGATGAAGCTTTAATGTAAGGGAAACATGTTAGATTGATAAACATTTTCATATTTTTTGTCGTATCATAGACATGTATGTATGAAGTAATGTACATGGGATTCCGAAACAAAATCCTTACGCAAGGTGGGTGCGTATTTACCGAGGTTATCCTAGACTTAAATAATTTACAACAGTGGGGCAGCCGGTGAGAACATGAATCACTAAACCCGTAATTTAGTGTTAGGCCACCTTCCTTTCTACTGCTGCACAATAGACAGCTTGATTTTTGATTATTGTACGAGTACGAATGTGTTTATTATAAACTTCCTACATCACTTTAAATTTAACCAAATTTCAGAATGAGGCTCAGATAAAAAAGACGAATTAAAATTTAATATTGATAAATTAATACTGGGCTGATATTTAAACCTATTATTGTCAAACTTATTGGGAACATTTCATTTTAAGAGCCGATCTGAAATCGATGAATCACTCAATTAGCCTGTATTAACTCCATGAAAAATATTCATTTTTGCTGTGGAATTGCTTTTTCTGTAATCAAATTATAATAAAAATATAGGCAGCTTTCGTTGCAGACTTTTTTTTTTTAGAGAAGACAGGAAGCATAATTTGAAATATGCGAATGTTCTGGTTAATAATAGCCCTACATTATCAGTAATCAATTTGTCTCCATTGATGCAATATTTTATTCGGATAACTGATCTCGTTCGTATAGTTGGATGTTTAAGAATATGACTCGAGTTTTCAGGTTAATGTTTTGGATTTGTACCTATTTGCGTTGGTGAGTTAAACTACCACTAGCACAGCCTATTAAGGAATCAAAAGTAACATTAAAAACTAAACAAAATACTAGAATAATGTACATTCAACTCTCTTATATCGTACTAAATCCTTGGCATGTGAAAACGAAGAAAAAACGATAGACATAAAACAAACAAGAAATATCTATGTCGATGAATACAGGAAATACTACGGACATATTTTTTTCTCTAAATATTTTCACCACAAGCAAGGCGATAATGTCACTAAGACGCAAAGGGGAGTTAATGTTAATGAAATAGAAGTATTTATTGGGAATAAAGAGACATAAAAGAACAGGATTCAAATTTGGTTTGCTTTGCTTTGTTTTACGGTATACCAATCTCAATGGGTTATTTAATTCCGACAAGATTTTTATGGCTGGTAATATTTTTTTCCAAAAATGTATTGCTGGTAATAATATATTGTTAATAATAATTTTTCTTCAAAACTTTATTGCTGGTAATAAATTTTACAAATTATTTCTGGTATTAAAACCTATTTTTACACATTCATAGTGCTTTGACCCCAGTTTGGGGTTAACTATTTACCCACAGCTGGGACCCTAACAGGTGCCACTACCCCGGGTCAGGGTGGACCTGAGAAAAATTAAGACATGGTTACACGCTTCTCAAACCCCCCTGCTCAGAGGCCTTGCTGTTAGACGTAGTTTATCGTCATCCCAGGACGCGGAGGTAGGTTTATCATCATACGCAGGACACGGATGTAGTTTATCGTCATACCCAGGATGGACAAGATTTAGGAACACAGCAGATAGCGACTGCCGTTACATTTAAATGTTTGAAGATCGTGGGTGGCCGGGGAGAATGAAAAAAGAAGTGTGTTCCATAGGCGAGAAGCTCGAGAAAAGAAACTATTTAAAATAGAACTTAAGGTTACAAATTAAATTGCTAGTTCAACAATGAGTTGATACGAACTATAGTTGCCAATCTAGAATTTGATGAAGTGAGAATGGTAAATAGAGTTCGCTAAGTCCGCTTAAAGCCATATGCTGGAAGTACCACAGTGGAGAACATTATTTATTTGTACAAATATAAAACGTGGCAGAAGGCCAAAAAGTGTAATGGAGGAAAAGGACGGTCTTGTTCTGTCTTAACGTTAAACTAGCCTCAAACACTAACCCAAACATACATCAATGTTCCTTACACCAAAACAATGTGTTCTTACTCACCATTCTTACTTCATCCACAATACTTCAGAATCTCCATGAAGTACTACCTAGTCCTCATATGTACAATTCATTGTCTTGATGGGTGGAGAATAAAACAACAATTTAAAATCTAGCCCCAATGTGTATTTACGATATGAAAACAAAAGCCACTGAGGAGAGCTCATTAGAACAAATATCATGAAAACATTTATAGAAAAAATAGAATAAAAGCTTATCACGCAGTAAAATGACGGACGTCGAGATGCCAGTCCAAGACCAATAACATTAAAACCTTTCTTTGGACTTGTCAAGAACCTCGGGATAGGAGCACTAGACCAGATATAACAGCAATATTTGATGCATTGTCGAATGGTAGATTTAAAATATATGAGATGGATTCTGACGCGAAAAAAAAATCTGCCATGACAAATTGAACCAAATTTGTTAGCAATTGATTCAATAAAATCACTTAATTACACGTCAGTGGAAAACATGAAAACAAGAACGTACAGTGAGTTGTCCTTCTAGGGGTTAGCATCAGCCAAACCGATGCAAATCTAAAATGGATTTCTATGATAATTAAAAGATAACAATTTCGTTTTGGAGCAGTTAAAATTTAACATTTTTATGCCATGTCGTTTCAGAAAACCAGCGACCATGGCCCTCCACAAATTCCTATGAACTGCTAATATTTCATGAGAAAGGGGTTTTTGTTGACGTTTCCACATATGTGAATGAAGAGTTGTTCTTTTTTATTTTGCGTTGTTGTGACACAAACTAAAGAGCACAGACTACACAACTGGTGGAAGAAAAGGAGTTCTGCCCTTCGAACGAGTAATAGTGTGAAAATAAGCACAAAAGAAATGTGAAGATTCCAACTCAGTTCTTGGATTCCACTCTTTGGGCCAATAAGCGTTACTCTACCTGCAAATTATTTGTTAACTTCGCAGATGATACATTAGGACCTGAGTGACTCTTTGTACCTAGCGCTACTAAAAACCGACTTATTGGCCACCCAATATAATTGCATTTTCGAAATTTGGTTATAAAGAAAATATGGCCGCCTCTTAGTGTTGTATCAGTTTGCCTCCAGCACCCTTTCTCTATCGAGGCTAAAGTACTGATAGATAAATTGTTTGGTTGTTTTTGTTTAGCGGTATATCAACATCTATGGTTATTTAATGTTGAAATCTAAATATTTTGTACGTAATTTTGTTTTCAATTACAGAATTTTTTTTTTTACATAATTTTATATTTTCACGGCAAATAGTATAGAGATATTTACATTGTAGATGATAAAATTTATTACTGGTAATTTTAATATAAAATGTATGTTTATAGTCTAGTGTTATATTGGGATGGACGGTGCTGTAATAGATAGCGCCTCGGATTCGAGAAATCGGAGTACCGAGTTCGAATTCCATTCACTTACGTACTAATACCATTGGGAGATATATGAATCTTCTTCTCTTCTCCCCCAGCTATGGGTAAATAAATAAGCTTAGATGGCAACTGATCTACTGCGAAAGAAATAGCAAACTACTGCGGGAAAAAAATCTGCCTCGTCAGTCAAGGATAGAATTATGCATGACTACTGGTTATTTTACATATAAATATATTGCTGGTAATTTTACCATAATTTATTTTTGTACTTTTTAGTGAAGAACCAAACAAAAATCAATGTACTATTTACCCATAGCTGGTTTTATTACCTTGGATCTGGGTTGAACTGGGAGCAGCAGTAGTTAAGAAGGGGTTCCACGCCCCTCAAAACCTCCAGTTTCCCGATCGGAGGCCTTGCTACCGGATGTAGTTTATCGTCATACCCAGGACTACTTATAATGAGTGCTTATTGGGATCAGATTGATCTTGAACAAAATCAACGTCCACTATCAAGTATTCCCAAAAATAAAACATAAGATAAACCATTCCAAAACGGAATTTATGATCTAGAACTAGAAAAAAAAGGCAGTCATGACACGTAACCAGGGCCCTCATAAAAATTCAGTCTGTGGAATTAGTAAATATAGGGTGTCCCATAATAGGAAGACACCATATATATATATATATATATATATATGAAGAAAAATATATACGGGAAAAACAAACAAAAATCCTTATATGGAATTATGCTGTTTTAATGTTAATATGTCAACGTCGGACGTTTCGGTCTAATAAACCATCTTCAGGACATATTCATAAAATATAATTAACATTATCAATTCAACATGACAAAAACTATGTACATAAGAACAAGACTTATCCAAACAGATAACCGAAAGTTTTATAAGATCAGCGTTCCGTTTAAAACATTAACATTAAAAACAGCATAATTGCATATAAGGATTTTTGTTTGTTTTTTCCGTATATATTTTTCATACTGTCGGATCTATATCCATATATTTTGCTTACATATATATATATATATATATATATATATATATATATATATATATATATATATATATATATATATTGGGGTTTATCTCTGTATTGTTTTATATAATATTTATTTTTTTCATTAATTTCTGAAGGTTCATTTTTGATTTCTGTTTGATTTCTGCTGGGTATGTTAAATAGGTCATCTCTTTCTCTCCTTTCTTTCTCTTTCTCTCTTCCTTTCCCCTCTGACCACCACTCATATCAATACTTACACCACTTCCTGTTTCTTTTGTCACCTTCCCTACGTTTCCATTCTTCATCATTTTATCTCCCTGTTTTTCTGTCTTTTTCCTCCCCAACTTTTCTGGTTTTTTTTATTTAAAACATTTATCATCCATTGACTGTTTGAACATCCTCAGGTATGGAATAGATTTTCATTCATAAACAAGTTCGGGAGTTTTTGTATATTATTTGAATTGTTCGCAAAGATGGATTTCTCGCCAATTAAATCATTAACCTTTGCATTTGTTTTTTGTTTGAATAATTCATGAATTTGTAATTTAATTGCACCTTTATTGAAATTAAAATAACTGATCCAAGTGCAACTTTCGGATAATAAGTGCGACATTACTGTAATTATTGAACAATAAAGTTCATGCCACTTTGACGGAAAATTTACCAGTAAAAAAGAATTCTCTCACCACTATATTTGTACAAGAACGCACAACATTAAAATTTAAATTCAAACTCAACGTTGCGACTGCACGCTCCAAAACAATAACACATTTCTCATAGTATTTTTCGGATTACAATACATCTATTTTCGTTGTCCTCTTATTACTGAGAGTAAGAAAAAGAACAAAACCTATTCCATACCTGAGGATCTCTGTAGCAACAGACGAAAGCTTGTAAAAATAATAAGAACTTATGCAACTGAAATTTATAAAACAAGGATCTTTTAATTCATAAACAGGTTCAGGGCTTTTGTCATATTATTTGAATTGTTTTTGCGACGATGGATTTCTCGCCAATTAAATCATTAACCTTTTTTGTTTTTTTTTTTGTATGAATAATTCATGAATTTGTAAATTAATTGCACCTTTATTGAAATATATATATATATATATATATATATATATATATATATATATATATATATATATATATAATCGATCCGTTGGTATATAACCCGGAGGGATCCTAGTAATATTAGTTATTAAAACTGATCCACAGACAGTTCGATGCGTTTACTACAACAGAACATATTTATTTTTTACAACAAAAAAAATTACCTCAACATGGAAGATAGTCTATTTCAAGCCGTTGTGCACACGGCTATCATCAACTCCTATCATCACTTAGAGACTGATGATATTCTATGATGTATATTTTTGTTTTTTGCTGTAATACACACGCACACACACACACACACACACACACACACACATATATATATATATATATATATATATATATATATATGCTGTAATCCACAGACAGACTGTTTCGCTTTATCACAGCTCATCAGTGTGGCTAGACGTCCGATTGCCTCTAGCTAGTATCGAAACCCGGCTGAATTGGCGTCAGTCGGAGATTCTACGCCTAAGCCGCACGGCAGGGATGAAGATGAATTTAAGCGTATTTATTTTTAGATAAACACATAGTGACTGAGAGAACTCGATTCTCTTACTGAAGAATCTTGCATTATTAGCAGTAATACTCACACATCCTCCCCCAAAAATTTCAACCGAAATAAATTGTTTCAGGAGCATACATATTGTCATTTCTAAGTCGAAATTTTCGAAATAAGTTTCTTAATACTATAAACGTTATTTTTAGTCGCTCTTACTGTTTGAGTTGATACGCTTGATGTTTTTTTTTATTTTCTTAAACAGTAAGTTCCTTTCTTTTGATAATATTTAAAAGTATGGAAAGCTACTTAATGGGAAAAATACTAATTATAAAACTGCTTACTCGTTTGACTTATTAAATAACGGTAGATTAAGAGGAAAAATTACATGAAAATAGACTTAAAAATATTATGCGTTGAGTGAGTCCCGTGTTGGGCGAAATATTATTAATCATTGTGATTTCATCCGCAAACATCATGAGAAACCAATTCGAAAATGAGGTTGTGGGTGATCTACTATTCATTATAACAGAAATGTGTGTTTATTGCAAAGAAATTTACCTAGACCTTCTTCACTGGAATATAGATAGTGTTACACGAATATACAGACGCACACATATCTATATTAGAATGCATTTGTTTACCATAAAACGTTATCAATTGTTTATACACGTAATTGAGTAGTTGCTACGTTTATATATTAAACAGTATATTTATTCATTTTCACCTTCTCGAAATTTTAATGCACTAATAATAACGTTTAAAGACATTGAAACGATTAAATACGCCCAAACACACACACACACACACACATATATATATATATATATATATATATATATATATATATATATATATATATATATATGAAGAAATATAGGTTTAAGGTGTGGTATATTTACGGGATAAAGTGCTCAATATCAGAGATAAAGCGTATGTAAATGTAAATGTGAACTGAAGTCAAAACTCAGAGCGACGGCTGTTTCATGCTGGACGCAATCGTCAGGCCTGACGATTGCGTCCAACATAAAAAGCTCGTCGTCATGATTCTGACTCAATGTTTAAACATATATATATATATATATATATATATAATCGATGATATATAATTCGGTGGGATCCTAGTAATATTAGTCATTAAAAACTGATCCACAAACAGTTCGATTCATTTATTACAAGAGAGCATGTTTATTTTTAAAGCAAAAAAAAACAAAATTACCTCAACATAGAAGTTTATTTCTGCACGTATATATATATATATATATATATATATATATATATATATATACACACACACACACACACATATATATATATATATATATATATATATATATATATATATATATATATATATATATATATATATATATATATATATATATATATATATATATATATATATATATATATATATATATATAAAACATAAAATTATTTAAACGTTTTTTAATGATTTACACTGTTTGCATTCTTCGGACTATTGTCTTTTTTTGTATTGTCATATTCACGACGTTTCGGCCCTTTGTACACTCCAGCCTTCTTCAGTTGATATACGTCGGAATTTCGAACCGAACTCTTTATATCGTCCACCAATATATTGTTCTATTTTAGACGTGCCAAATCACTTCCGGATATCTCAATTTCAGTTATTTCCCTTTAGTAACTCAACTCTGCAAGTGTTTGTTCACCACTACTGTGACCACGTATTTTAATGTAAACAGTTACAGTGCCTCATCTCAGAAATATAGACAGACGCTTTTTTAATAGTAGAAAGAATATCATTCCAACTAACTATTCACTTAAGTCATATATTTAGTCTTGATTAAATGTAAATATTAATTTTAAATGATCATAAAATATACGCTGTAATGGCCGTCTCTGCACAGGTGAAAGGTTAGATAAACTCACTTAACTTGTTTAATTTTGCAGTAATATGTATCGTTTTATTCTGTCTTTTATTTTAAACATGAACCTTGATCGATCATAGTGCTGTTAAATGTTTGCATATAAGATGCTTGTCTGATCGACGGTTACCAATTAATCGAAATATATGATATCGTTAGGGCAAAATGATTCTTACAAAGTCTTTGCCCACAGCCAGACCCCCCTTGTCTTTTAGGCATTTTCTTTCATTTCAATTTCAGTCCGATCAATTCTTCTTAAATCTGCTCTAAGGATCATTTTTCTCGCCTGCTATGCAATTCATTTGCCTCCAAGCAATTCGGCCTCATTCTCTTCTTGCCTGCCTTCCATTGAAATCACGCAGAACTGATACCTTGACAGGCGGTAGCATGCGAGCGTAGACGCGTGCCAAAATTGAAACAGGATAAATGGATGTCTTCTTGTTGTTGTTGTTGTTGATTTGCACCAAATGATTTGTCGCTGATATTAAATCGATCTGTCGTGAATGTCGATTGGTCTGAATATGGACGTAATTGCAGCAGTTTTAGGAGAAATTAAAAAGGAATTATGCAACGTATCGTTACGAAATGTCGCGAGATTCGTTAAACTGTCTTTGCAGCCGACAATGCACCATATTCCAGAGCTGCAAAGGGTCTTTTTTTTTTCTCTTTGAGAGAACATTCTCTTTTTCCCTCACATCATGAAATGTGAAAAATTGTTGATACTTTGAATAGGTTGCAGACATTTATTACCGTAAAGGAACAATGCAAAATGATTTTATTTTATAGATAATATCCAATTTTCGGGAAAAGTGACATGAATAAATCTTTTTTTTTTTTATATATATATAACAAGAATGTAAACATGATTATTTGGTCAATAGTCAGATAACAAAGTGCTGTGTCTGTGTAACAGAATTTTATATTTCAGGTGGAATCCATCAAAAGCTGACAACAAACTATTACTGTCGATTTATTGTCAAAAGTACTTCAGCATAAAATAATGTTTCCGTCGCCATGATGTAAGCTATCATTTTGTAGAAAGACATACGGCATTATCATTAAGCAGATAACGTTAACATTCCGTTCAGTTGTTTTTTTCTTTTAGAATATAGCTTTCTCTATGACACAAAAAATCTGTTTTTAGCTGTGATATAGATTAAACTTGGCGTAGTTTGTTACCGCTTCATTTATTTTGTTTTTCATATATATATTTATATTTTGAGGATATATTTTTTCCTGTAAAAAAATCTATTGGTATTTTTCCATCAGGTTATATCGTAATTAACCTGAATTCCATGAAACAGCGATCGTAAACAGTCAAGTAGATATTTAAATATAATTCATCTTAATTGCTTTTATCAGGTATTTCTTTAACCCTGAAAAGAAATATCCAAACATGGATTCTAATACATGCGATACCTATATATAACAATTCTTTCATATACCGTACCACTTCAAAACTTAGGCAATCATGACTCTCCATAACTTTCCGTCTCTTGCAGATCTAAGCAACGTTTGACAATTATATTCTCTGTTCTTCTATCTACACCCACAAATTAGATAAGTTGCTCTCTGTTTTGTGCTGACCCACTAACGTTGAAGCTCTCATATCTCTACAAACATCATCAACCGTTCTAC
>CAHIKZ030005575.1:2865000-2870000 GCA_903632075.3 Acanthosepion pharaonis | reverse complement strand
TTCAACTGGAGATAAAATGTACTGTTGGTCATTTTACTATAAATAGATATCGTTCATAATTTTTTAAAGGAAAATATATTGCTGTTATTTTTAATATAAAAGTGTTTTTTTTTTTTGTTTTGTTTTGTTTTTTTTCATACCTTCATCTGTGTTTTGTGGGGGTTCACTTTTTGCCCATAGCTGGAACCCTGACAGGTGAACCACCGAGGGTCAGGATGGACCTTGGAACAACAGCCGATCAGAGGGCTTGTTGCCGGGTGTAGTTTGTCGTCATACGCAGTACTAACCATTGTTTAAGTTGATGCACAACATTTTGTTTATTTTTCCAGCAATGGCCACTAAAACCGCAGCCACTTTCCACAGATGATGACAATATTCTCTCACACGTACCCATATGATACTTTATGAGGCATATGTTATGGTCGGCTCATATTATCGCTGCTGTCAACAGCTGAGTTGACGTACCAACTGCATGTTTTTTGCTCGGGATTTTGTTGAAGTCCAGTCGCATCGATTAAAGAATATTGATTGTTATCTTGGATGCCTAAACGTTTACATATTTTCTACCTGTATTTCTATAAGGAGGAATTACCATTACTTACATTATATACATGCGGACTGTTGTCGTTATCTTTGTTGTATCGACCGCTGTACCCACCGGCATTCATCAGGTGCTTATCGATGCACATAATCTTCCTACCCGAGAAGTTACCGACGAGCACCTGCTGAAGACACTGATAGAAATGCTACCAGTAAAATAGAAGAAAAAGAAGTGGAAATAGAAGCATATGATGTACCAAAAATAGTAGTAGTAGTAGTAGTAGTAGTAGTAGTAGTAGTAGAAGAAGAAGAAGAAGAAGAAGTACTCAAAATTATAGTAGTAGTATTAGTAGTAGTAGAAGGCGAAGAAAAGGAGGGACAAGGAAAAATTAGAAGTGGAAGGAGATGAAGCAGATGAAGAACCAAAAATAGTAGTAGTAATAGTAATAGTAGTAGTAGTAGAAGATTAGAAGCAGAGAAAGTACCAAAAATAGTAGTAGTAGGAGGAGGAGGAGAAGGAGAAGGAAGAGGCGAGCTAGAAGAGGGAGAAGGAGAAATAGAAGCAAAGAAAGTACAAAAAATAGTAGTAGTAGTAGTAGTACTAGTAATAGGAGTTGTAATATTAGTGGTAGAGAAAAAGAAGATGAAGAAGGAGAAAGAGGGGGAATAGATGCAGAGGAAGTACCAAGAATAGTAGTATTATTAGTACTAGTAGTTGTAATAGTAGTAGAGAAGAAGATGAAGAAGAAGAAGAAGAAGGGGAAATAGAAGCAGAGGAAGTAGCATAAGTATTATTATTATTATTATTATTAGTAGTAGTAGTAGTAGTAGAAGAAGAAGAAGAAGAAGAAGAAGAAGAAGAAGAAGAAGAAATTGAAGCAGTGGAAGTAGCAAAAATAGTAGATGTTATTGTAGTGGTAGAAGAAGAAGTAGAAGATGAATTCGAAGCAGACGAAGTACCAAAAGTAGTCGTAATGATATTAGTAGTAATAGTAGGAGTAGTAGTAGTAGTAGTAGAAGGAACAGAAGAAAAGCAGGCTGATGAATGGGAAATCTTATAGATGAGAAGCCAAAGTTTTAGGGCCATTGTCTCCTGTTTACTGTCTACTTCGTCAAAAAGCAGTGTAAACAAGCAAAGAACACAACATTTATGTTTACAGTAATAGCTACAACGCAAAAGACAGCAAAATGGGATGTAAAAACATAATAGTATTATGTATGGATATCAACGCTCATTCATCGTTGACATTCTGTGACAGAATCCAAGATGTTTACGACAACATTTTTCTCTTGTTAAACCGAACATATTTGATTTAAAAAGCAAGCCAACGGAGATTGTACACGATTCTGAATCATAGCGAGAGGCGATATAGATGAAAATATTCCACTTTCACAGATGAGAAAAATCACTTGTAATCTGTTAAGTCTAAAATAAGTATGGTACAAGGCCATTAGCACTGAAAATAAAATTAAGAAAAATAGTGATTTAGGCTGGGAGAAGGGTATAATTAAAAATTAAGCCGCACACACTTTTGATCTTCAATTTCGGTAAACATCAAAGCTTTTGTCTTTGCGACCGTTATAAAGTTCTACCGATGGAAAAGTTCATAGGCTGACTATGAAAGTGTAAAGCTTTGAACACTATCTACATTATTCGGACTATTGTCCTCATCTTTGTCGCCATATTTATTACGTTTCGGCCGTTGTACGCTCCGGCCTTCTTCAGGTGGTTGGAATATCGAACTGAACACTTTATTTCGCTCACTGGGGTAGTTCCACGTGCCATGTTTAATGGATGTCAGTTAGTTATCTCCTGTTAATTCCCCTCGTCAAGTTAACCGGGTATTGAACTCACACTCTTTGGGTCCTGTCACTGGATCTAACCAGCGCCTTTATCCACTGTGCCATGTGTCCTCATGGTCACATGGTACAGTGGATAAAGTTGTTGGTTAGATCCTGTCTGGAGCGTACAACGGCCGAAACGTTGTAATAAATATGGCGACAATGATGACGACAATAGTCCGAATAATGTAAATAGTGTACATAATACCTCATCTCAGAAATATCGACAGATACTAGAGCTTTGAAATGTATTCATTTCAACTCTTTTTATTTATAACTGCATTGTTACCATCCAGATAAACTGACATCTAACTGTTCAAAGAGGACTGTACACCCTGTTTGTCCAAAATGTCATCAACAACAGATATTACATCATCATCACTGCGATACTCAGCCAAATTTTCTTTTATGTTGGGCAACAGATGATAGTCAGATGGAGCCAAATCGGGAGAATCAAAGTAACACTTATGCACATTAGACGTTAAAATAGGTTTGTCCTACACTTCACAAAAAAGCAAAAAAAAAAAAAGCATAGCATGAAGGAAAAAAGGCCCCTAACTTGATAAAACAATTTTTTAACGTCTAAATGTTTATGTTACTATTAAGATGAAAGACCAAAGTATTTTCTGAATATTTTTCAGAATTTTTAATCCATGCTATGATGTTAAAATTCAGTCGTATCGGCCCTTTTTTTTCTGACTTTGTAATCAAAATCAAAGTTCGCAGTTTAAAAATCATGTAAAATTCAGTTACATCTTTTTCTTTTGTTATCTTAAGAAAATTAGAAAATTTAAAGAATACTTAATGTAATTTGAAAGAAACATTTCTTACTTTTTTATGAGAAAATTTTTTAAGAGAGACATTTCCAACCGTGGTGCTTGCTTTTGCGCCTGCTTGACTGATTTACGTCAATATATCGACAACTTATGTCAGGGGAATTTATCGGAGGGTAGGGCAGAAGTGATATATTTCGTTCTAGTTTTAAGTGAACGTGGTCAGTGTATATATATATATATATATATATAAAATACATTTCCATTGTTTTTTTACCCTTACGTTTGAGGGAGAGGGAAATTAACCATTTTTATTTTTGGAAAATCAGAAAGCCTAAATCCTTATCAAATAGTAAAAACAATGACTTGTGCTGGATCCTTGTCTCCATGAAAGAAGACCTGCTTTCTAATTTTTTACCTGGGCGTTTAGCATCTTGTAACAGCAAGATTTCATCGTACTCCCCATTGATGGTATGCCGCTTTTGAAGATAATCAATAAAAACTATACTTTTTGCATCCTAAAATTCTGAGGCCATCACTTTCCCTGCAATATTAAACGACATTGACCTTCTTTGTAGTAGCCGATGAGGGGGTGTATCTATTGTATAGATTGTCTTTTTGCCTCTGGCTCAGACGAAATCAACGCTGGGTTAGCAAAAGATAATTGAAACTAGCGGAATCTGTCTCGAACAATGCCAGATTTTACCGTGAAATGATCTTGAAGGTGTACTTTTGATGAGGTGTAAGAAGACGTAGGGCCCACCGGGCAAAAACATTAGTCATTCCCACTGTGTAGAATATTCTCAACACTTTCACGGATTATACTCAGAGCATTGACTATTTCATTTATAGTCAATCGCCTCTCATCCATCACCCTATGGTGAACAATATCATTGTTTGCTTCGATGGCGGAAGTTCCAAGATGTCCAGGTCTTCAACGTTTTTCCTTCTCCTCCTAAATTCAGTTGCTCACTTTTGCCAGATTGATAAAACTGGAGAAATATCCCCAAATGTATCAACCATGTCAGCAGGAATTGTCTTGGGGTTTAAACCCTTTTTCTGCAAGTACTTGATAACAGCACGATTCCAATTTTTTACCGTTTTCAAGAGAAGTTGCTATTAGTTATTTTGAAAACTTGTTTGAAGAACCAGAATCCAGTTTACCTTGAAATAAACAATCAGTTATTAATAAGAATATATAAATTAATGAAATATTTCACATATCCAGCATTACTCCATTACAGTTGGCCTGTGAAGTTTTCAGCTCAATCTCGTAGGATCAATATCGTATCAGCCTGATCCCCTGTCGAAGACCACTTTTTTTTACTGATAAATCTAGATAATAACATTAAGTAAAAAATAATAAAGCACAAATGGCAAAGGAAAAGTGTATATAAAACAGGAAAGGCTGCAATTAAGAACGGTAGAAAAAATAAGAAAAATAAAAAAAAAAACAGATGGAGCAAGAAATAAACACATATAAAGGACAACTTCAGTCTAACGAATGCTATATTAATTAAAAGAGAAAATAACTTACTTAGACGGAAAGTTCCTGAGAGTGCTGCTATCGGATCTTGCCCAAATGTAAACATGCGCTCCGGAATTGTTTCGAATATCTCCTTTCCTAAAGGAAACGCATATTTTCAAATACAGAATATAGGAGCATAAACCTGGGATAGACTGTTCTAGTTCCACGTGCCATGTTTAATGGATGTCAGTTATCAGTTATCTATTCTACACATGCATAATACGCATCCCTTGTTTGGTAATCAAACCCTATAAATTGTACTTCTCTAATTTCATTACGGCCAGCGTTTCCTACACTTATTAAAAACAGAATAATAT
>CAHIKZ030005575.1:2807500-2862500 GCA_903632075.3 Acanthosepion pharaonis | reverse complement strand
GTACAAACTCAAAAAGTGCTCTATTACAAAAGCCAAACCAAAGAATGTTTTTAGTGTGTAAACATCGCGCATTATTTCAGTTCTTTCACTTAGAAGATATTTTGGTCTGGAAAATGTTATTATTGTTAATTTTTCTTCCGGCCACAGTTTGCAGATATCACTACGATTGCTGTAACATTTCGTTCTTGTGTATGTTTATTTTCCTTATGGATATTGCCTACTTTTTAATACAACTGTTTCCTGGTGTAGTTTAACTACGAACAACAACTGTTTTATAATTACACACACACATACATATATATATATATATATATATATATATATATATATATATATATATATATATATATATATATATATATATATATATATATAATACAAATATAGCATTTTCAATTAACTGATTGAATTTATCATCAGCATCCTGACTCTAGAGTTTAGTAGCAATATATATATATATATATATATATATATATATAATTTAATCTTCGGTAAATGATGATCATATGCGTATTTATCCGTTGCAGTTATAGGCGCCATTTCATTTAATAATAGTAATAAAGAATATATTGCTTTATATGCACATACACAGACACATATACACACACTCATGTACAATTGTCTAAACATTTGTATGTTATAGTGGAATAGTATTCAGAATTTAGAATAGAGGTTTTATGGATAGAAACAGCGCGGTATCAACACTATGATGCCGGGCAATTTCACGCATTAAGCGAACATCAGATCATATTTCCTACTCATTATGGACTATATATATATATATATATATATATATGTCAAAATAAAAAGAAAGAACAGTAAGATATATAATCCGGTGTTCTTATTGGTATTTTTATTTTTACAAAAGAGTGCTCAATGTAAATTTACAGAGCATAAATATTATTAATTAACTGATTTAAAGTATGGTTTCCTCGTTAAACAGGAATTACTATGTTTCAAAAAGCGAAGCTAAAAACTTCAAATTTAATTATATAATTAAATTAAAAGAATTAGTTCTGTTTCATCTACAAGCGAATTTTGGAATAACAAATTATTTCAAAATTCGCTTGAAGATGAAAACAGAACGTATGGTTTTAATGTAATTATATAATTAAATTTGAAGATTTTAGCTTCGTTTTTTGAAACATGGTAATTCCTGTGTAGCGGAGAAACCATATTTTAAATCAGTTAATATATATATATATATATATATATATATATATATATATATATATATATATGACTATTTGCTTATACCGCAAACTACATCTACATATCAATTCCGCATTTCATTTCCTCCAAAGTAGTCCCCTTCTGAAACCATACACATTTCTCGTTTTTTTTTTCTTCTGTCGATGGAAGCATTCCTGGAACTCTTTTTTTCGGTAATAGCGAGCAGCTGCTTCGTTGCATTCTCGCGGATTTCCTCGACGTCTTTGAAATCCTGTTCCTCTCAAGCGAGAGTTGATGTTTGGGACAAATCACAAGGATCTATATCTTGAATATAGTACTTGTCGGATCTGGGGGATGTAGTGTCTGACCAAAAACTGCTTCAAAAGATTCGCTGAATGTGATGAATCGTTTTGTCATGGTGTAGTTGCCACACACTAGACGCTTGCAGTTCTCTCCTTTCCTGATTAACAGCACCCCACAAACGGCGCAACACGTCAAAGTATTACTCGTTGTTTACTGTCCGATCACGTGGAGCATACTCAGGTCCTGGTATCCGAGGAAAACTGTTAGCTATCTCTTCCCAATGATTCGACTAATTCTTGCTTTCGCCAGTTTTGCAGAGGTTTGTGTGCCGGGATTATAACGCTCTAGTTGGACTCAAAAGAGATTGGTTGAACTCTAAAGTAGTTTCTTCCCGTTTTTTTAAGGCTGTTGTTTCTAGATTATGGAGTACTATCAAGGATTACAGACACAATCTTTAAAAAGCAAGTGCCATTTAATGGTCATTGCTGGAGAAGTAAACATTAAGTTATATATACGTTTGTATTATAGGATCCAAATTATAATCAAGAGGTAGAGTTGCAGGAACCGTCGTCTATTAACTCAACGATGATGCCGGAATCAATAAGGAAGAAATGGACCGAAGTATGGACGACAGAACTAGTTGGAAAGAAAAAAAATCAGACGTTTTCGCTTGAAGACAATCTCATAGTCAACAGCGAATGTCTTAATAATAATCGATATAAAATAATATGAAATAATCGTGAAAAGAACGAAGGCGAGAATATCAGTTTTTGTTCAAGAGTATAGAGTATTTATTCATAGTTTATAACTTTAAACTTTATTCTTTAGTGGATATATGTACATGAGTGGACCTTTTGTTTTGTCTTGTTTTTCTGAACATTGTGAATTAATCAGTCACCATGTTCCTTCGAAGTTCTAAGAAGATGTGCCCGCCGATGAGTTCGAAACTGCATCAAATGTTTACAGAGGAAACCACCGTATGATCTGGCGTGTTCTAGAGCTTCCCAGAATGTAGGCCATTTTTTATTTTTTTTTATCGGCTGCCAATTTGCAAACCTTATCGAACCGATACGATGATTGGGTAGTTTCTTAAGTGTCGTGTTAGGGGCGGTATCACCCAAAATTACTTGTACATACGGCTATCCTATGTTCTCTTTCTTTCTCTTTTTTTTTTTTTTTTGTTTTGCACGTCAAGTTAATTTCTCAGATGATGGATTATCATTTTTATAAACTAACATATCTTGACTAACTCTCCATCTTGCTTTTTATTAACCAAACTGATAATTATATTCTAATAATTTCTTCTGTAGAACTTCCTGCCTCTCTCTTTTCTGTCCAATAAAATCTTCAAAAACTTCAATGCAATGTCAATCGTCGTTATCTGTCTCCTTGCCTTCTGTTTCAATGTAACGTTTTCACAGTAATCTCCTGTGTCTGAGTGACTTTATCTCCTTGCTTGGGATTACGGTCAAATCACGTTGATACATAGATTCTCATTTGATCTCTGATAGTAAGCAGTGTTGAGATCGGCTGGTGATTACAGGTGGTACAGCTTGGAAACACCGGATAACTGTAAGCGACCTCCCACACTCCCAAATATATTTAGGCTTTAATTAACCCTGAAAGGGTTGATAAGCTGTAAAAAGAAAATCAATCAATCGTCTTGCTGAGAGTGAAACGATTTTTAGAAATGTTCACGGTACTAGTCCGAAGACTAGTTCTTATAATTTTTATGATGAATAACTCGTACTGTTGTCGAACCACTGAAATTACATTCAATCTACAACTGCCAATTCCTACTGTTTGGATAATTATGTATCGACTGTTTAAATATTTGTACGAATATTCGTCTCTTTATTAAATGTGTTCAGGAAATAATTGTACGTAATGACATTTTCAATATTTTCATTTCTTCAGCTGAGAGAAAAGCTTTAATTATTTTTGTCTTAATATAGACTTAATAACTACGAGGCCAAGTGTGTGCGCGCATGCGTGCTTTTGTGAGTGTGTGCGCGCATGCGTGCTTTTGTGAGTGTGTGCGCGCATGCGTCCTTTTGTGAGTGTGTGCGCGCATGCGTGCTTTTGTGAGTGTGTGCACGAAGGAGAGTTTTTTGGTGGCGTGTAAGTATAAAGAGAGAAAGAAATTTGAACGAGAGGAGTAAAAGAAAGAAAGGGCAATGTGACTGAGAAAAGAGAGTTTTCTTTTCTGGCGTCTATGTATAAGAATCAGAAAGATAATAAAAAAAAACTCGTGAATCAAAAAAAGGAAATCGGGAATGGAAAAGACAAGGAAGGCGAGGGTTAATTTCTTTGTGGGTGTAAAAGTATAAGACGAGAGATAAAAAAAGAGAAAGAGTAAGGCGATAATGAAAGAAATAAGAAATGATGTAAAGAGAGATCTCGCCAGATTTATTGCAGACGTGTCGGTATAGGAAGGTAGAGAGAAGGTGCGAAAAGTGGGGAAAAGAAGTAAAAGAAGAAGTCGGTGGGGAGCGGGGAGAAGGTAGACAGGGAGATAAAGACGACGTTGCTTTGATTAATTGTGATTCCACACCTGTGATTTGTCTTCGACGATGTGTTTTTGTTTGTTACTGAAACAGGAGCGACAAAAATGAAGGTTAACAAGTAAGAATCGTAAAATATGTAGAGGAAAACGAATAAAATAAAATAAAACGTGCGTGAAAATCTTATTTAATACATACAAACACCGCATCAATTCAGTTTAACCGCGATCAATCACAAAATAAAACAGTTAGTAAATTTTTGTTAATAATAGCACCAAATTGAAGGAATAGTGATCTTAGAAACTTGGATATGCCGAATTTGGACTATAAACTTTATTACTTTAGGTGAATATACGAAAATTCCCTAATGAGTAAGGAAAGAAAAAAAACAGCAAAAATGAATAAACGTGCTCGCAATAAGGCCGAGTGTCAAACGAACAATTTTTCCCATAACACCGCTTTTTTTAATTATACACTTCGGCAATGTTTATTGTTTTAAAAAGCGATGATTAGGACTGGAATAAAACCTAAACTTATAAAACTGAATTGATATATTTTTTGTTCTTGATAATTTCCTCCCCCCCAAATTAAACAATATTTATTAGACCGTTTATTTACAAGAATAATTCTACCATTTCAACATTCTAAAAACTAATACAATTACAACTAATGAAGTGCAATACGTTTCATTTGCCAATTCATAAAGAAATAAATGTGAAAAAAAATCTCTATCGATAAAAGGCAGGATGTGTGCGTGTGTGTGTGTGTGTGTGTGTGTGTGTGTGTGTGTGTGTGTGTGTGTGTGTGTGTGTGTAAGGCCAAGACAGACTTTGCATTTCCCAACTCCCATCGATAGCGGAAATAATCGATTTTTTCATGCTTCTACGGCACTTTTCATGTAGTTTGCGGCCATTTTCTACTGGCCAGAGTGAGAGCCTATAGCTGGCTGCCACGAATACGCAGGAAGATTCTATTGGCCAGCGTGAGAGCCAGCAAGTGACTGACACGAATGCTAACTAGCATGCAAAAAAATCGATAGCTGCATTCGTCACAAGTGAGAAAAATTTAAATCTGCATGGCACTCTACTCCATTTGGCTCATTCGTTTGCTTAAACTCAACGTTGATTCTGATTCCGCAGAACTGGTTTGGGTGTGAAACAGTATTTGCTGTTAACATTCTTTTTTTCATTCGGTTTTTGCAGTTACGAGTCCTTTTTTTTTTAAAGCTAATCGTTTTGTGTTCATTTTGTTTAGTTCTTTTTTCGTAACAGATTTAATGTTTAGTATAGAGCTTAGAAAAAAATTGCAGTATGAGATAGGCAAGAAGTAAGGCATGTAGCAACATCAGCACGCAAAGGGCACTCCTTTAAAGGCAAAGAAGGGCAAAAATATTTGAAGTCAAGTGATAGCGATTGCTGTATGAGTCGTACGATTTTTGAATCAAGCACGGGCAACGCCGGGCCATGCTGCTAGTTATTTATAAACATTTACTAAATTATTAAAATATGGGAACCAGCTATGATGAAATCCTTATTATTTACCATTTTATAAAGGTCGAATGAATTGGCAATTAGCCGCTCTTTTGCCAACTATTCCAATAAATAATATCATTTTTTAAGCATTTCACCCCAAGCAAGCTAGGAGTGCCCCTAGCACGCAAGGGGTTACAGAGAGTAGGAGCAAGATTAAAGAGCCGTGATAGAAGAATAGATGAAGAGAAGAAAGAGGAATAGATCAAGGCAGCTGGAGATGTCGATTGACATTGCATTTGAATAGTTAGAGATTATAGCGACGAGGGAAGCAAGCAAGAGGAAGGGAGTTTCACAGACGGGAAGTGCAAGGCATGAAACTATTGGAGTAGAAGAGACGGCTACATTTAACCGTTTCGACAGTGAAAGTGTGGGACTGAGATGCCAACCTAGTAGCACGTTTAAATTCATGCTGTTTGGGAACCAGCGAAAGCATCTCGTCGGAGCAGTGAACATGAAAATATTTGTAGAAAAGACAGAGGGAAGCGACGTCACCTCTGTGAGAGAGCGACTGTAAACGAGAGGCCAGATCAGGGCCAATCATATTGCATATCCGTCTCTGGATTTTGTCGAAAACCTTAAGACGAACATAAATGGCAGAAGGATATGGTAAATAAACAATCTAAGAAATAATGTTTATTATTTTTGTTGTCAATTCTCAAGAGAAAGTATAAATTACATATAATCATATGCTTGAGCTGCATTCCGAATCTAATCACATCTTTTTAAAACAATAAATATTGCACAACAGCAAACAGTGTTAAAAAGCGGTGTCGTGGGAAAAACTGTCCTTTTGACACTACGTCTGATCGTTTCCATGTTTGCCAAAGATCCGTTTGATTACGTTACTAAGAACTACGTTAATAATGTATTTTTTGTTTATCGTATATTTTTTAAAATATTTATTAGATTATAGAATTAAAATTGTTCGAATTTATTATTCTTTCTTTTTAATGTCCTATTGTCTAATCTTTCAAATTTATAAGCCTACGATTCGTCCGTGTATCTAATATTTCTGCAACAACTGGTCTATTTCTTCTCTTATATATCGAGAGACTAGCAGTAGAGCCCGGCGTTGCCCGGGGATGTAACAGTAAGAGATAGATCAAGTATCGACCATCATAAAGACTGAAAAATAAAATTGACAAAGATTATTGTTTAAGGTTAATGCACACGCATGTCTTAATTAGCTTGTTTTTTTTTTTTACGAATTGGTCAAATCCAAACTCAAACAAAAACATTGTTTTCAATCGTTATGAGTCTACCGATTGAATAGAATTTTATTATAAACAATTGTCTTGTAAATGGAATTTTTAAAGCATTCTGAATGTAAAAATAAAGAAAAAAGTGTGCAAGACAATAAGAAACACTACCTGCCCAAAAAAAAGTTTTGTTGAAATCGGTTGAAAAATGTAGGAAATCCGATTCCATATATAAACGAACACAGACACACAAACAACCTGGGTTTTATAATAAGTATAACTCGATATGAGTTGTCCCCCTTTCATTCCGCGAAAGCAATGACTTTTAATCGTGTTTTCAAATTGATTTCGTGCAAAATCAATTGTGTTTTTCCAATTTTTGGCGCTGTCAGAACCACCGCAAGGTAATTTTACGTAGTCCTGTGAAGTTTTGTTGAAATCGGTTGAAAAATGTAGGAAATCCAATCCAATATATAAACGT
Organism: Acanthosepion pharaonis; assembly: GCA_903632075.3. NCBI lineage: Eukaryota > Metazoa > Mollusca > Cephalopoda > Sepiida > Sepiidae > Acanthosepion > Acanthosepion pharaonis. The sequence goes on along the minus strand of CAHIKZ030005575.1, from coordinate 2,855,308 downwards.
ACAGACACACACACACGCACACACACACGCACACAACCTGGGTTTTATAATAAGTATGATTCTTGACAGAACCCGAAGAATCTTTAATGTCATCGCTTCTGACCTGACATTTCGACTCAAGTCATTATACTACCCGACCCAGCGTAGTTTTCCTGTACTTTTCCTATAATTGTTCTGGTAAACTTTCTGCTATGTTACCTCGACTTCACGAATTTAAGCACAGTATTAATTTAGCAACTAGCTCTTATGAACTAACTGCTGAAATTGCAGGCTGTAACTGTAAGCGCCTATGCTAATAATAGCTTCTCACGCACTTCTTGCCTGTGGAAGTCTTTCAGCTTCTTGATTTCATGCCAATTACAATCTTCAAAAATTTCAATACAATCTCAATCGTAATTTGTCTCAGGGAATCTTGGTCTTTTAATGTCCTTTCTCTCCTCAATTTCTTTCATTTTTACTCCCCGTTTGCGTCTCAGTGACTTTATCACCTTGTTAAAAATGGAATGTATGGTCAATTCTTAACTGAACACCGAGTTACAAAAACAAAAACTCGGCACTTGTCGCATCGACCATCGTCAGTATGACCTAATCGCAAACCAGGAAACCTGGTAATTCGCTACCCATTAAGACGTATCTTCCTTCGATAATAATAAAAAAAAACAGATTTAACTTGATGCCCAAGAGGAAAACAAAGATAAACGTGCCACAACACTTAATGAAACCTTACCTTTCAGCCGTTGTAAGCGGATCTATCTGCCCTACATTGGACGACTGATGTCAAGCGAAGTCAAGCCAAAAAACAAAGACTAGATACATATACAGGCTGTCCATAAAGTTCGTGTGCACTTTAAAAAATGTATTTGTATTTGCGATAGAAATAATCTGTAAAAAATGTTATAAAGTTTAATGTACCTAGTTTTAAGTATAGCTAAAATAACTAATGTGATTTCAGGCATTACTGTAAATCAGTTGGCAAATGTTTTCCGTGAACTGCAAAATCGTATAACCCTTTGTATTGCTAACGATGGGAGATATGTGGAAACTTAAATAAAATTTCAATAAAACCTTATAAAATATAGATTGACTTCTTTCTAATTCTTTTTACAAATTATTTCTATCGCAAATGCAAATAAATTTATAAATGTTTTAAAGTGCACACGACCTTTATGGACACCTGTATAACAGGTTAGTTTATACCAGGCGGTGGTCAAACTTGCTTAATATAAGAACTACATACAATAAAGTTCAAATGCTTGAGACATTAACAAAATTTACACATACGTTTTCATTACATACAGATTAACATTAAACTTACGTTGTAATCAAGTGGCGTCTCAATACATACCCAGTAAATAATTATAAAGCTTGAAATTTTTCTTTACCTTTTATATTGACTGTGATAAAAAAAAGAGGCTCGGCCAATATATTTCTAGGAGACACTTTTTAAAGATCAAAGATCCGCATGTGGCTCTGTTACATAGACCCATCAGTTGGGAGGTCTTGGTCAGTGTGCTAATTAATACAATGCTGTATAGCCCCTTTGTGCTGGGGCGCACTTGGACGGCGGTGTCGATTCACTCATGTTGTATCTTCCTTCTCTCTCTCTCTCTCTCTCTCTCTCTCTCTCTCTCTCGAAATGTTTTTGAGTCCAGAGATGAAGAACTTCAAGACAGGGAATATTAACTTAACTAGTTTATTAACGTCGACGTATACCAATTCTAGCTAGCCAGTGAGGGTTGCTCACTCCCTCCACTGTGGAGCCGTTTCAGACACGAACGTCAACACGTTTACATCGCTTGACGCTTAGGGAACAACTTGTCTCTAGCTATCATTCCCACGCTAGTTCAGCCAATCAAAATCGACCTCGTTTATTTTGTCTTGTATCTGACCCCTAAGGTCAAACTCCAGTCCAAGCAGAGATATTATTCCTCCTAAAATTAATAGTCTGGTAAACTATTATTTAACAGCTTGCGGTTTGGCCATCCCTAATTTATAAGAATTAAGCAGCTAGCCTCACACCGACCGAACCTATTCTTTTTAATTCAACGACGTGCTTCTCCTAGAATGATTATCAGAAAGTCCAGACTATTCTAGTATTAGTTCTGGGTTATTTCTGTGGGGAGTGGGGATAGATTACTAATTTTCCGGCTTCCCAGTTCCATCAGCTTCGTATCCGAAAAGTAAGTATAACATTTCAAAGAAAAGATAGCAATAATTTTCAAAGCCGTTTAAATGTGCTTTCTGCTACGACTATTTTATTTTTCTACACCCAGCTATGTGATTGGTTGGTACTAGTGTCAAAGACAAACTTTCGAAGGATGATTTTCAAAACAAAATAACACTCGAAACTTTGATCTTACCTTATTATTGTAGTTTTATGTAACTTCTCTCGACCTTGTACACTACTAAACTTTGGTAAATAATATGATAGTCACGCTCTGCTGTCAGTTTTCTATACTCTTTAATCACAAGTCTTATCATTTAAGGACATATTTGGTGGAGTAACGACCGTAAAAACGTGAAAAAAGAATTGATCAACCAAGTTGAAATTTTAAGAATAACCGTAGATACTAATTTGGCAGTAATGCATTTTAGAAAAGCATTTCCCTTCTTCTTTCTTTCTCTTTCGCTTATTCTCCTTCTTTCTCTCCCGTTTTCTATTTCTTTCACAATTACGACTGAATAGCGAGTTCGATCCTCACTGGGTGCCCCATACCTTCGGCTTTGGGCTACTTCTACGCCAAGCTTAGAAAATCACCATTGGTTTTCGGCTGTTTGGCTCAGGGTGGTTTAAATTATTCTAAGCCAAAGGGCCAAGGGTCATTCACACCAGAAGTAACTCTCCTCTGGTAGGGGTCTGAATTTATTACTCGGCGCCAGAAGGAGAAATGCCAAGGGGGGGTTTGGGTAATTTTTTGCAAGATGTCGTTAAATCCACTTGAAACCACGACCTTGTGTCACATTCGGTAGCGACCTCGGCGCTCTGAAAAATACACTCTCTCATTATTTCATTTGGTCTTTCTCTCTCTTTCTTGTTGTCTCTCTTTCATTCTTTTTCTCCCTGGCTCTCACTCTAGTCGCCTGATGTCTGGACAAAATATCCTGTCACTGGTATGCCATGATATTTGTAGTAGAAGAAAATAAGTCAACATTTAATGAAGTCTTTCTCCCATAACCATCTTGATGTCGATAAAAAAATAGGAATAAGCTGCTACACTTATTGTCAACCTTGATAGAGCCCAGTTGGTTATTTTCTTCTTCTTCCTTTCTATTATTTTTTCTTTTCATTTTTTTTTTTTTAATTTTTTGGCGAGGTTAATTTTATATTAGATACGTTCGTCATCGTAAATGTCTCCCTGCTGACGCTTTACCGAGAATCGCTATGCGATACTTAAAGCATCAACACAAAAAAACGGATAAGACAATCCAAGTTTGTGCTGTCATCGTACTAATGGTCTTTGGAAAGGCATGAATCCGTCATCCCTGTGGCGGAACAACATTTTGAGACCACTGTAGCTTGGACATATGTAATAGCAATAGATTCAAGGATCCAACTAAAAAAAAAATGTAGGCTATGAATAAATTCTGGTGAACTGAACAAGCCCATTGAACTGAAGGTTCAAGCACCTCCCAACACATTTTTTTTAAAATTTGACCAACTAAAGAGGAATTTTTAGGCCATATGTAATGGATATTAGAACATATTCTAAAGTCAACGTTATAGTTAATTTACCTATTAGCCTGTTGTTCTGTCACTAAAATGGCCTGATTTTAACAAAAACTAAAAAAAAATATTATTTTGAAAAATTCAGGCATTTAAAAAGGTTGCTTCAGCGACATATGTGGAATTAGGGGTCTGAAGCTTAACCCATTACCTGCCATGAGCCTCATTTGGGGATCTGTTAAAATTAAACTCACTCCATGTTATTTCTTGTATTTACATTGAATTGCTTACATGCATCGCATTTGCAGGAGAGGTGTAATGGTTAACAAGCTTGTCTCGCTACCACAGTTACGGATGAGTAGTGAGTTCGATTCTCACTCGGTGCCCCATACTTTGCCGCATCTAAGCTACTCATGGAAAACCATTGCATTTGCAGAGGTATAATTTACAGCACTTAGCCTTTAAAGAATTTTTTTATTATTAGCCATAAGAAGACACTTTCTGTTGTAATTTTACATTTCACGAGTAGAAAAATAATGACTATTTTGAAAAGTATTTTTTTTTATTATTTCTAATCAATATTATGTTTTGATGTTTAATACACATATATATTTGATGTTCTCCTAAGACACCTGTCTGGGCCAAAATGCGCCTTAAAAAATTTGGCAGTTAATGGGTTAAGCTTCATTAGTTTCATAGGAGATCCGCTGCTGCTTCTACCACGCATTCAACTCTGGATAAATAAAAAAACAGCAGTGATACACTCCATCTACTGTGGGAGAATTTGCTCTTACGAACAAGTAAAATATAACTTAGCCTTCGCTGCATTTATAAATACTAAACACTTCAAATACCTCGATGTATAGGTCAGTTATAAAAAAAAATTAGTACAGGTGTTAAAGAAACTGAACAGAGGAAGATTTAAAAAAACACTGCAAGCTGATACACACCGTGACATTAAACTCAGAACTCGGATCATGATCTTAAATAGCTTTGAGTTACGGCCAGATCACGTTGCAATACCGGTCCCCGTACGTTCACCGAATAAAAATAAAACGAAGGATAACAAATTAAAAATTAGAGCAAATTAAAAAAAAAATTGATCTAATGGAATAACCTGTCACCCCCATGAATGGTTACACTATAGGTAGTAAGTAAGTCAACTGTCTTCGAGAGACTTGGAGGAAGACTGAGAAAAAGAATAGTGCTCTCTCTCTCTCTCTCTCTCTCTCTCTCTCTCTCTCTCTCTCTCTCTCTCTCTCTCTCTCTTGTTCTTCACTGTCGAACTCTTTTCCTTGTGCAGATAGGAACCCGGACGACGCTTTGCCGAAGGGGAAAGTTTCGTCCGGGGAGGTAGACAGACCCTGAACCCGCTTATGCAGATACTAAGGGAATATTTTTGCAGGAGCCTACGGGCTCGGAAAACACACGATAAACTCGACCTTATGCCACATACATCCCTCGTGGGATGGGGGCTGTTAAATATTAATAGTGTGAGAGAGACGACGCAAGCACGTCCGACCTTCCAACTAGTGGCACTCACTACTAGATTGACCTGTGTGTATAACTTTACCGTATTTCATATTGTACTGGTTGTATACAATGAAACCTTTCTTCTATCATCCACCTGGTGTTTATCCTTTAACACGGAATATAACAAAAATCGAAAAAAGACATGAAAAAAAATCGGTATCAGATAAACTAACAAAGGTTCATATAACATTAAAATAAATGAACCAACCTAAAGTAACTGAACACGTCAGGCTTACGGCGATATCACGCTGAGGCACCGGTTTCCGTACGATCACCAAAGTTAAGCACCGTCGAGCCCGGCCAGTACCTAGATAGGTGACCACTTTGGAATAGAAGGTGCCGTAAGTCTGGATGTGCAGGTGGTTTAATGGATAATGTCTTGGAATTGTTAATCAGAGAGCCGAGTTCCAATTCTAGTTAGATTTGTTATAATCATTTACGGATAAATATCTTTGGGAAAGGTATGAATTCAACACATTTTTTCCCCAGCTACGGGTTATCTAATAAGATTTGTATTACTAAACCATTATTATATAAGAAAAATACTTACAATCTAAAAAATATTTTCTGGCTTTAAATAACCCGCAAGAAAATGAATCAATCAATCAATTAAATAGCTTTCTTCGCATCGCGGTTTTATATGGATGCCATGCATGTTGTCAAACTGAGAAATATCTAAACTGTCAGTTGTATACTGATCGATGATTAAACATGGCTTCTAACCAATGAAGCTTGTAGGTCTTAGCGAGAACCTTTTGTCTTCGAAACGCTCTAAGGCCTACGCTATATTGCCACAAGGAAATTTTCTAAATAAAAGAAACTATATCGCTTGAGGACTTTCAACAACAATAAGTAAAATGAAACGAACAAAAAAGAAGCATTTGAATCAGAACACTAACATAGCTTCATTTACCAAGTTTATATTCGAAGTATAAAATATAAACGCTTTATGAAATTAAGTCAGGGGAGGTCCGTTATTCTTTTCAATTACTTTTTCGTATAGGTCTATCTCCATTCATCCTGTAGTCGATCATTTCTCTAGACAGCTTTCTTTTTTATTATCTATGAACTGTCATGAATTCTTTCGAAAAATCGTGGCGTGGTTTCGCGTTGTCTTTTCCACGTTTTCGAGTTTTCCGCTTCATTGATGTGTTACCACCAAAACCTAGAGAGAGCCAGTTCTCTCCTGTTTTTGAATTCATGTGTTTCCGAAAGACATTTGTGCGAAAATGAACTCAACAGACTAGCCTGAAATTTAAACTCCACTTGCCAATTTTACTTTTAATGCCAATATACGCAGGTTGATTTATGTTTCAAATTTATATTGGAATTTTTTAGATGAGGAATTATTATATGCCTTATTTTAAAAAATTGCGTGCTCATCTTGGTTTTTAACTCATATTTTGTCTATTCTACTCTTTGGCCTCCCGCAGTTATACTCGGCAACAGTTGTGGAGCAAATAAGACACCACCCGGTAACACAAATGATCTAGGCAAGACGCCTTAAATAAAGAACTCAAATTAAGTCAGGGGAGGTCCGTTGAAGTCAGGCAGCTCGTTATCGATTTGTCAAATTCTCTGCCTGCAGAGAGGAACCCAGACGTGGCCGTGCCGAAGGGAGGGGAGATTGACAAACCCGACGCCGTATATGTGGGGTCTACGGGGAAATTTTGCCCAAGCATACGGCCTCGGATTTGCCCTACATAAAAATCGGCTTTGTGCCACATCCTGGGAGGTTGGTAAATACCGGTGCGTTAGAGTCAGTCGAAGAGAAAGAATTAATGACGTTATGGCGAGCAGCCTAAGCAAGACATAATTAATTACAACAATAGCCGTTGTTGAAACTTCAGAAACAACAACAATATAATGCGGAAAAATCTCCAAGTTTTTTCATCCCCAGCGCGGTGGCAAAGGCCATAACAGAATTCACATAATGTTCACATAATAGAATTACCTTTTCTGTTTATCTTAGAAGATACGAGTAAATTTTCAGGCAAGAATGCACCAACCAGGAAGACGAGAAAAACAAGACTTTTCTTGAGAAAGTTTGTACCGGTAAAACAGAAAAATACAGTAATTTAGTTCTACCAGAAAGAAAAAAAAAATGGATAAATTTGCTTTGAAGAAACAGTAAATATTCTGACTAAAATTCTTAGCAAGAAAAGTTCATTATTCAATACTCGTTGGAAGTGTATGAATTTGATGATAAAAGACGAAGATCTTTTCGCATATGCTGGAAGCGTTAACAATGATTCTGACTCCGGATATGTTCAAAGTCTTTATTTTCGTTCAAGGGTTAACTTGGTCCAGATAAGGTTTTACTGTTTCTTACAAAAGTTTTTAATGCAATGGGACCTGCTGACATTACCCAGGGCGGCAGTGAACTCCTGTGTGATAAGCGGCGCAGGAACGCAAAGAAGCGTCCATGAAAGTTGGGTGGCATTTCTTGAGGTACACAGCAACGATCTTATAGATTGTAACACTTCAGGAAACCCAAATTCCCAGTACTTTTTCGGTATGTTACATGGCTTAACGGTTGGACGAATTGCCTTCCATGTAATTCCGTTAAATCGTTCAACCTGCGCATTCCCGGTTGGGTGGTATGGAGTGTTTTTTTTTCTTTTTGCGACCCCTTTTTGAGAGATATTTTCTCAGTTCCTCAAAAACGGTCGCCCCTCTGTCCGGCTAAACTGAACAGTAGATCTATGGATTTAATTACTGGTGTCGTGTGCATGTTTGAATATGGAAAACGAGTGGGAACCGCCAGTACTCGCCAATTACTACAAGTAAATACGTGTTACGCGTAACAGATCTCCTGGCTTTGAGCATTTTTTACAAGTAGTTATGTGAGCATGACAGCCATCCCGTAAATGGTCGGGAATTCCATAGAAAAATCATTTATGTTTTTTGCTTGATAATTCGCGGTTACTGCTAATTCATTAGGTCCGACCGGAGGTTTATAACAATTCTTACATATCTTTGTGGGTTCTGGGTCGACTATTGCTGCCATTTAAGCTTCTAAAGTAGTGTACAAGTCGTAATTCCGTTGGGCTAAGTCCAATGCAGAAGTTTGAACATAAGCATTTTGTAGGTCCAGAGTTTTAGTTTTCCTGAGACGCTACCGTATGGGATGCGGACCTATGCCTGTAATAAAAGGCTCAGGCATAGCTTTATTGCCGCATTCTTCAGCAGTATAGTCTTTGAAGTTGCAGTTCTGCCTCAGCTTTTTCATCTTCCTGAAAATTCATTCAGAGACTCTTCCAACGTCTTTATTCTCGTTGCCAAAAGGTGCCATGCGAAAACCTCATTACATGTTTCAACAAATAATTATCCAATGTCTCTAGAGCCATGTCGAACTTTTTATATCCGTCCATATATTTCAACACGCTGGAACTCGTACAGCTGAAGAGGGAATTTTACTTGTTAGGAATCCTTTCCTTGTAATCGTCTAAATATTTCAACAGAATGGTTCGCCAATGAGCGATAATCTATGGCAGCTGTTGGAAAACAGGAGTCAGTATCCAAGTGTTTTGGAGTCCACGACATTCACATGTTCGTTTTTGTATTCGTTTAGCTAATTAAAGTTGTGATAAGTAAAACAAAACTCAAAACAGAAATAAAAGTGCTAAGCATTATTAAACGAAATTCACCTACAATATTAAAGGGAGGTAAGTCACAGATTATATAGCCTGCGTTGACTATATACTATGTACAATGCGAGCGTAGGATACCACAGTGAATAAAAGCTTTGAATAAAGAATATCTGGTATCCAAGCAGTTAATTCCTGGCTAGAAATTTGAACTGAGTGATCAGTGAGAACTGATATGGAAAATCCCTTAATAATTGAAAACTATCTCACTCCTGAAGACTGAACGGTTCGGCTCAAATTAGGATGACGTTACCAAAAATTCCGAGCAAATTACCAAAATGCTGAGGACAGTACGGAGGTCATAACACCAGAAATTCTGTGAGTATAACAACGGAAATGAAAATGCTGGACCGCAAAGCATAAATTAATTAAAACGTGTATAATGAAATAAGGTCCGAGAGCGCAACGGCCGTGATATTATGAGAATAACAATAAAGACGAGACTGGTGGTCCGAAAAGCAAAAAATATATAAATGATAATTCCTCTGTTGCAAAATTTAAAGAATGTTATGGTAGGATCCACCTAATTTGCATAGTGAAGTACCGACCATATAAATATGGTTGGTACCGGGAAGAGAAGGGAGGAATCAATAGATTCAATCCAGAGACTCTGGCCGACTGCGACTAAGTCAACACATTCTCCAAGAACGGTCTTCCCAGGAATATACAAAAGACTATATGTAAATATTGTGTACACTTGTTTCAATACATTTTGTTCTAAGTACATTTTGTGTTGTATTATTATTCCATGCATTAGTCAAGTTTCAACAAAGCATGAAAGAGGAAATAAGGCCGAAGGGTAGATCGGTCGAAACGTTGTGAGTAGAAGCAAGATGATCCCAATAAGTTATATAATAAAACATATTATGTTTAGTTCCCGAGAAATCAGATATTAAAACAAGAATCGGTAAAAAATAGAAATACGATCCTAATTACATTGAGGATCGATCTCTGACGCTGAACAATCAATAACACAGTTCGCTTTGTCTTTCCATTGACGTCTAACCGCTTACAAAAAGGAGGGAATGAAAAGAAAAGAGACATTTTAATAAGTAGCCAAGAAGATGAATAATACGGCAGAATGTGTAAATCGGAGTTCTTTACTTTGAACGGAAAGGGACAAAAGAAGAAAGGGAAGAGAACAAAGAAAACAGTTTAATTAGCATTCAGGTTGACAGATAATTCAAGCAGGCGTCAGTTGAAGTGAATTGAGTGGAGGAGGAGGGACAGAAGTGGGAGATTAGTTTAATCGACATGCAAACTATGTGAAAACCTTTGAGATTTAGTGGATAACATCTATTTTATAGGCTTTAAGATTCTTCGGACTGTGGTCAGGTGTTGGTGACCGAAGGTTTAATTACACGAAACATGGAAAGAACGAATCGATTTTAAATTATCTCCCGTTTACTTTGCTCTAACCTGTGTCTTCTCACCTGACACATTCAACATTTTCAGTGAGGCGATCCTGAGAAAATTAGAAGTCCGAACAGGTTTCATTTTTATCCGCGGTCACAATCTTAACAGCATAAGATATGCAAACGATACAGTGTTGATGGTAGACACAGAAAGAAGACAGGAGCTCCTACGGAATGTAGTAAAAGAAAGCGAGAAGAACGGACGAACTATCAATTTTAAGAAGGCAAAATTTATAGTTGTCAGCAAGAGGAACAACCAAAGATACGGATTACAAATTGGGGACCCCAAAAACAAACAAATACAAAGGTTATATATCTGGGAAGTGTATTAATAGAGGCAAGAAAATGCGACGGTGAAATCCGAAGACGTATTGAAATAGCGAAAGATGCCTTTCGTAAGCTAAGCAATGTAAGATGAAACAGAGAAAAAAATCGTTAGAAACAAAGAACCGAATTTTCATGCAAAATCGATCCCCCTTTTATAGCAGTGAATGCTGAACAATCTCCTCACAGATGAAGAAACTTGAATAAACAGAAATATAGTTCTGCAGAAGGATGCTGAGAATATCATGGAGTGAGCGCGCGGGCAACGACGAAGTTTAAAGTAAAAGGGAAAGCAAAAAGGACACTTATACCTAGAGTTAGAAAGAGGAAATCAAAATAATTCTGGGACACATAATGAAGAAAGAGGGCTTTGAGAATTTGACACTCACAGGACATAATGAAAGCATGAGAGACGGAGAAAAAAAAAACGAATCACTTACTTGACAAGCTTGTGCAATTGGGTGGCGGAGAAGAGAATAACAGATATAGTAAGAACCGTTACTCCTACTCTAACAGCTTCTTCTCTTGCACTTCCCGTCTGTGAAACTCCCTTCCTCTTGCTTCTTTCCCTGATAACTATAATCTTCAAATATTCAATTGTAATGTCAATCGAAATCTTCTGATACCTTGATCCTGTTCTCCGTCATCCTACGTATCCTTTCCTCAAACACGCCTCTTTACTCTTGTTCTCAATCCTCTGTAACCCCTTGCGTGCCAGTAGCACTCCTGCCTTGCTTGACGCGAATTGCTTAAAAAACAAACAAAAAAACTTTAACCCATATATAGGGAGAGAAGAGGGGGGATTCGTTACCTTTCCAACATAGCTCTCCGATTTATCATTCCGAGCGTTTACTCATTACCCAACCCGCACATCCAAGTTTACAGCACCTGACCCTAGTGGTCACTCATCTAGGTACTGACCAGGTTCATCGTTGCTTAACTTTGGTGATCGAACCAGAATCCGTCTTTTAACGTGATATGACGGTAAAGAGAGAGAAAGGAGTATTTGGAATTCGTGACGGGATCCGCAGAAAGGCGTCATATTATTAGAGCTTATATCCATTCGCATCAATTCTCTATTCTGATTCTTACGTGAGCGCATTCTCAAAATCCAGTATAACGCTTCTTTGGGATTAGGCCATATATGAAAATGAGTGCTATGCGTTGGCGTTATGACAGTAAAAGGGTTCACGGCATCTTAAAGACTAGATAAACATTCAAAGTGGATGGTCGGACAAGCTAATCTTATCCACAATTCAGTCCTAATCTGGCACTTTCTGATGTTCGTCTGTCTGGACTCGGGAAGGAGGCACTTAGAGGACAACAGCTCTCAAATAATGATACGAAAGAGTCAACTACACGTGGCTAAGAAAGCAGTCAGAGCTATGACGAATAGAAAATTTTAAAGGGTCATGATCATCCATGTACTGAAGGGACATGTCACATAGAAAAAAAATGATTAAGAAGAGGTTGTATTCAAATTCAAATTATCTTCAATAGTAAAGTCCCTTTAAGAAGTGATCTCAAATTAGCAAGTAAGAGTCAATAGAATCTCTACAGAATTGATCACTATTTGAATATTATAAACGTTAAACTTGTGTTCGTGTTGTGAGTTTAGTCCAAGACATGAAAGATTGACAGTAGAGGACATATGTAGTATCAGCAGCAGCAACATCCATTTATAAACCTCTATTTAAAAAAGAAATCCCACCCTTCTATTTCACCTGGGTGGGGGTCATGTCCCTGAAAGGAATGGGTCATGTCCTTGAAAGGAAGTGGTCATCTCCAACAGATCAGTAAGTAATACAGTTTTTTGTTGGGATTCATATATTTTATTCTATTTCATGAAATTAATATCTCATAATATTTCAATCTCATTTGTTTTTAATATCGTTCTGTTTCATCTCGATAAATTTATCACATGTATGGTGGTATATATATATATATATATATATATATATATATATTATAAATTAATTGATTTAAAATATGGTTATTTTCGCTACACAGTTCCAACCATGTTTCAAAAATAGAAGCTAAAAACCCCTAATTTTATTTTTGCAAATAAATTAAAAGCATTAGTTCCATTTCATCTTCAAGCGAATTTTGATATATATCATATAGGCATTTTTACCAAATTGAAGCACAAAGAGAAAGATTTTAAAGTCATCATATTCGAACACGCCTATGGCCTTTTTCAACGATACAAATGCCACAATTTTTACGACAAATGCAAGAAAAGGGAATTATGCTTGAGAAACAGGCAGAAGATTTCATTTTCTGTTCAATAACCATTAAAAAAAAACCATCAAAAACAACAACAATTTACCTGTCGATGCACACTTCAACCAACAATTCCATAGCATTGATGACATCAGATCAATTCTTTTAGCGTCTTCATTTAAGAGGCGACAAGAAAAGGGCAGGTCGAAGTTAAAATATATTTTCTTAATAGAATCACATATTAAAGGATAAAACAGGGATTTGGATTTACTCAGAGAGTATAGTTCTCTCAGGGAGCACTCTAACTAAAAGCGAAATTCCCCGGAAGGGTTAAGTCTAACTTACTTTTTTGTCACTCGTCTCGTTAGAAAAGGACTTTAAAAAAATCTTTCTCACCGTCCTTCATTTTAGTCAAAAGACCTATATATATATATATATATATATATATATATATATATATATATATATATATATATATATATTAATGCATGTTTCATTAAATAATATGGAAAAGTTTTGTCTATTCATTTTGAGAAAATTCCTTTAATATTGTCGAATAAGCTTTTTAGCATTACACTGAAACACGAAAGAAAATCACTATGTTGATATATGTTTTTATTGTTAATCCTGTCTAATCTTTCGGCTTGCAAAAGCCATCATTAGAGATTACGAGTACATTACAATAAAGAAATAATAAATTATATAACAAAAATGATTGGTAATTTTTGTTTTGGAATGGTTATGCGGACATATATATATATATATATATATATATATATATATATATATATATATATATATATATCAGTTGCTTTACGTAGCATTTTTCGAACTAGGTCTGTGTTTCCGTCTTTTCGCAAGGATGTATTGCCCTTCATCAAATTGAGTAATTTAGTATATGAGTTTAATTGCCAGTGTGCTGCTGGTTATGTGGGGTGTACAACCTTGCATTTGGAAACTAGAATCAATCAGCATGTACCTTCCAAAATACGACTTGGTAAGATAGATAGAATATGCTATCTTCCCCCCATGAATATGGAATCGGCTATTGCTCAATATTTAGTTGAGAATATAGCCTGCGCCAAGTCGTTTAAAAAAGAGTGGTTTAAAATTATTCATACAGCCGATTCCAACAATCAATTGAAGATTTTGGAATCGGACTGTATAGGATTAAGGAAACCTTCTCTCTGCCGACAGAAAGAATTTGTAAAGTCTCTTAATCTGTTGGAGGATATTTTATTTTAACTGTCCCTCGCTAATTTATTTACACGTTATTTCCCCTCCCCTCGTTACAAATATATACACTTGTTTGTTATTTTAGTGTGTTTCCCCCCTCTTTTTGCTCTTCATTGTCGTTAATATTCTTTTCGTTGATCCAACGACTGTCTCCTGATGAGATGTTGGTTGAAAGGGCCCTAGAGACTTTTAAAATTAAAATCAATACATTCCTTGTTTTAAAACTATATATAAATTTTGTACCTTTAAACATTTGTTTATATATATATATATATATATATATATATATATATATATATATATATATATATATATATATGAAGAAATATAGTTTTAAGGTGTACTATATTTATGGGATAAAGTGCTCAATATAAGATATAGAGCGTATGTAAATATAAATATGAAAGGGAACATTGAATTCAACGCTCAAAAGGTGACAGGTTGTTTCATGCTGAACGCAATCGTCACGCCTTACGGTTGCGTCCAGCATGAAACAACCTGTTGCCTCTGAGTGATGACTTCAATGTTCACTTACATATATATATATATATATATATATATATATATATATATATATATATATAATTTCTCGTTGTTATTCCTATATAGCGATTGGCTCGAAACTAGCAAGGAATTACGACTGACCAGTGTTTTCGAGCCTCAATCCTCACAAGGGGATTCTTAAATATTTATATTAAATAACCTACCCAATCAATCGCTAGAGTTCCGGGAGTCTGACTCTCTCCAGATGCTACATTACTACAGCCCTGGAGCAGATTTAATTATTCCTGATAAATATCTCTACATTGTGTCTGGTTTATAGAATCATTCGCAATCTTAGACGTAGTTTTTTGATAGTCAATTCATATTCTTTCCGACAGACAGTATTGTTGTTCAACAATGAAGACAAACAAGTGAAATAATTTTCTCATCACTGATAATCAGTCAGCATCAATAGGGTCCGAAATGTGCTTTATTTTGTAAATTACAAGATTAAAATTTGTAAATAAATGTAATGAAGGGTATTTGTAATTCTACCAACTTCCAAAGAGACTTGACGTTCGTCAGGAATAGTCATAGTCTTCTCTCGGTCAACCTTAAAATATAATCGATAGTTCATAAGAAATTAGTTTTTATCATTATTATTATTATTAAAATTATTATTATTATTATTATTATTATTATTATTCTAAGTGTCCTTGCAAAACTTGCATAACTGTCCATAATTCCTTGTCTTTTGTATCTTAGTAAGGTTTGGCTTTATGCTATAACCTTCTTATCCCTGTTCTATTGACCATTTAAAATAGCTCGTTAGGTAGGTTATTCGTAGCTGTTCTCTGTCCCCATTACAGTAACAATAATTTATGTTAGTGTCAAATTTTCCAAGCCCTCTTTCCTCATTTTGTACCCGATTTTTGAAAATGAAACAGTACTAGGTATTTTAATTTAATTTTATAATTAAATTTGAAGTTTTTAGTTTCTGTTCATGAAACATGGTAATCTCTGTGTAGCGATGTAACGATAATTTAAATTTAGTAAATTTATGCACAGCAGAATTGTATTGAGCACTGTTTCTTTTAAATAAAAATAATTAATAAGAACACCGTTCTTACTGTTCTTTCTCTTTATTTTAATATATATATGTATGTGTGTATGTTGACAGCTGCAATGTAAGTTTCGTATAAGTACGCCTACAGCAGGGAAATGCTCAAATCAATATTCTTATTATATATATATATATATATATATATATATATATGCAATTGTTTTTTTAATAATTTCCCCCCAAGCAAGGTAATAAAGCCAGAAAGGAGGGATGTGAGTGAGAGAATATGAGAAAAAGAAAACGT
Source organism: Acanthosepion pharaonis (assembly GCA_903632075.3). Taxonomy (NCBI): domain Eukaryota; kingdom Metazoa; phylum Mollusca; class Cephalopoda; order Sepiida; family Sepiidae; genus Acanthosepion; species Acanthosepion pharaonis. The sequence goes on along the minus strand of CAHIKZ030005575.1, from coordinate 2,839,413 downwards.
TATTAAGGAGAAAGGAGCATAAAAGAAGAGGAACTAAGATAGACGATAACGATTGACATTGCATTTAAATCTTTGAAGATCAAAGCTGACTAGAAAGCAAAATGCTGAAGAAAGTACCACGTGAGAAGTTCGATAATCTGTATGTTTAGCTAACTCCAATTTTTATTCAGCAAACCATGCACAAGATGGCAGGTCGATTTTGGAAACGTCGTATTGCACTCACTTTGAAAGTAGTGGTTTGGCATCATAAATAGTGACGCAAAATATTTCATTCCAATTCGTATTCGTTTTTTCAAGAAACAAGTTTAAAAGATTAAGTTTTGGTTCATAATTGTAGCGTTGGAATATAATTCCGGTGAAAGCACAACCATATAAAATTTATAATTTTCTTACGATTTACAAATTCTATATCGACAAGGGACATGGCATAAGCACATTATTACATTAATCATAGTGTAATCAAATAAAGACTTTCATTTACTTCAAAGCGAAGTTATACTTAACAATTTATATTATGATCTAATATATTATAGAGCTCAGTAGCTTTATGGGCACGTGGCCGAGAGGTTAGAACGTTCGCAGGTTCGAATCTCACCATGGTCGATTTATCAAGAAGGAAGACTTCCTGATGTTCTCAGACTGGAGAGGTCGATCCCAGTGAGCTGCACCTGTGGAAAGTGCCTGAAAATTATTAACGGGTTGATCCAAGCCTTGTGATTGAAATTGGGGACCGTCGATAGCTGTGTGTGTATGCACGGAGTCACAAGTCGTCGAGGGCGCTGGCTTTGTTCAAATTGTTGATCACGCTAGATAACATGCTCTTTCCGAGACACTGTAACTAAGGTCTGCTCAGCATCGTGGCAGTATAAAACACAGGTGGCTTTGTGAGTGTTGAATAAACACAAACGCGCCTGAGTAACCGTCTGCAATAGGGATTGACTAACCGAGCTTGTAATACGATGGCCAGCTATACAGTTTTAGTATGAATATCAACAATGCAGATTTAAAACATTTTGTTTTATAATTTGTGCCGAATAGTATTATCGTGTTATATACACTTGTATCTATTTTTGTCTTTATAAATTATGATCTAACAAATCTTATTCATTGAGTCGCCTTTTTTGCATTTTTTTTACAGTATTTTTACAGTTTTTAGTTATCGAATACAGTAAAAAAAAAACATGCATATTTTGCTTGTGGTGATTCCTAAAGAGAATTCAGGTTTAAATATATTCAATATATCTGAAACAATAAATATCATCTTTATATTGATTTATTCTTGAAGTCAGTTTGTACGTACAAACCTGTTGCGATAATGTATTCCTGTATATTTTTTTCAGGCTATCTTTAAAACTAAAAGCTCAAAAAACTGGTAAAAACTATGAATCTAATTTTTTTGTGGTGGTACTTATCACACTGAATACTGTGCTGATTTTCTATAAAAGGTAAAACATCAACCATTCCTACCTTTACAAGGCAAAATAAATCTAACAGAAATAATTACGAGACGCCCAAACCATTATCAAACTCCGTTCACTAAAGACTGCAATCATGCCCTACGGTCTAATTCTAGCGCGAACGGTGTAATCTCGTACAGTTCTCGTGTCATTTATTTTAGTTTAGGTTTTGCTATATAAAAGCTAAAGTTCGACATTTTGCAGTTATTGTATCATTAATAGTTTCTGTTGGCGGAGCCACTTCTAACACAATAAAACATTAGTGACTGACGTAGGTCCATCTCAGACAAGATATAAAACCGGACAATCGCCGGCGAGTCACGAAGTTCTGTCTTGATTTATTTACGTCGTCGTAAATTTTGGATTTTTCTCTTACGGCCTCCTATTCAGATAATCCTACCCTTGCCAGACTAATAAACTACTCGCTTCATTGATTCGGATAGATACACAAACGAGAAAGTTAGAGAGAATGTTTAATATTTGAAGATGTGGTTTTATTTCAAGGAAAACAAACGCTGACACTTTTTCTTGTTCTGTTGGAGCGATGGTCATCAGTCTTGTCTCGGCGATCATTTCGCTTTTATAAAAACTAATTTTCACGCGATACCTCTCATGTTTACGACCTTGTGCCATAATTACTTAAACGCTGAATGTTTGCGCTCTCAATGAAACTTCACGCTTTGAAGTCTGTTGAGTCACTCAACTCAAGTTCCACAAATGCGGAAAGCATACATTCAAAGCATTAATATAAATGTTGAAAAAACATGGTCGGCTCATTCTCTCAGGAAGCATCAGACTCTTTCGTTCATTTTTATATATTTTTAATTATTCTTATGAGACCAATAATGGAGAGTTTAGCTATAAATGAGATGGAGCTGCACAATCATCGATTTTATAACTCAGTAGAGATCAAAATCGTTTACACAGACTTTTTTTTTTAATCGAGTTCACCCCAAAGGGAGCAGTAAATCCACTAAGACACAACAGGGTACTGGGTGTGGAAGAACTAGAAAACAGAAACATTACTAAAAAGAAGAGTAATCAAGAAAAAACACGATAACCATTGCATTTAAATTTTTGCAGCTTAAAGATGGCTGGAAATCATGGAGCCGGAAAAGATTTCTACAAGCGAGATGTACGAGAAAAGTAACTGTTAACATAGAACTTGCGGTTACATCTGGCCAACTTGACTGTAAATTGATGAGACTTCGTCGCCAGTCGAGTAATGCGCTGAAATTCAAAAAGTCTAGGGACTATAGCGAAGAGAGATATTTATTCTGATATATACACAGAATTGTGGCCAAAACGGGGATTGGGGTAAAAGGACGGTCTTGTTCTGTCTTAACGTTAAACTTAGCTAGCCGTAAACACTGACCCAATCATACCACAATATTCCCAACACCAAAACAATGAATTCTTACTTACCTTTCTTACTACATCCACCATAGCAAAGAGCTCATCCGAGCAATGACCATGAAAGTATTTATAGAAAAGACACAGAGAGGTAAAAAATGGCGGGAAAATGACTGAAGCCTAGATGCCAGGACAAGAACAATGACATTCCTGGTCCTCTTTGGATTTTATTAAAGATCTCTAAATATTATGGCAGGACCGCTGGACTTATGGGAGAATAATTATTTTTTGACCCTACCACCCTTTTCTTACAGACTCAAAGTTGCTAACGTGTAAGTATTGGAATTATATTCCCATAAAATAAATATTAAATTGATTTCCGTTTTTTGTTCCAGCTTTTCAGAACTTAACAACTAGAAAATGCCATGTCACACCCACCGAGTCGAATGTTAATGATATCGCCCTTGTCCCAAATTCCAGAAGATATTTTCCTTCACTCAGCTTCTTCCCAAGAACTACCGCTTTGTTATATACCCGCTTTATGGGTTAAATATCGGTGAAGGCTTGACTCTTTAGCTATGGTTGGCTATCAGTAAATGAGGAGGACAATTTTGATGAGGCTGATACTTGAATTCTAACTAAGATCTGCTCAGTAGTGTTGCAGCATGAACTACAGATTGACTTTGCGGGTGTTGAACAAACAGAAATGGGACGAAGCACACGGACATACTAAGGAGCGTATAGCCATTTTTTCAAGGCCCAAGAGCCACTAAAGGTAGATGTTTACAGATGAAGTTTATGAGGAGGATCCCAGTTAAACCTAGAATTAGACATGTTAAGCTTGTAGTGGTCGGGGAAGAATCTTTTTGGAAGTAGGCTTCACAAAGCAGCATGGGAAGAATCTACTAGAGTGAAACTTACATTTCAGCAATGGAATACTAAGGAAATGACGGTGGTACTCTGTAATGGACGAGGCCACGAAGGTTATAACATACGGAACTAAGGAGTTTAGTCCGTCTGAAAACTCTCTATGCATAGCAGGAGAGCAGCGAAAGGCTTGCAACATTTCATATGTGGGAAAGGAGTTTTAAGATGGAAAATAATTCATCACCCACAAGGACCCGGAGATGCTTTTGGATTCTATAGAGACTGGAAAGTGAGGTCTGAGTATCTTCTGTCCATATATGGCTGAAGATTTTCGGTAACTGGGGGTCCTGTTTTACAAATAAAAATAAATCATGATTTAAATTTCCCAGGAACGCATTAAGGCCTACAAAAATTAGTTTTTCGAAATTTCATAAAATTAAATACGTTGCGGGTAATGGGTTTAAAACATATTTGGAGGCTGGAAATAGCGATAAACTGGCCAGAGGCTTGTGACTTTTGGTCTGTAGGAAAGTGGTTGTAGGGTGGAAAACAATTTATCTGCTACATGCTGAAGATGGTAAATCGTGCTGATCTGCAGTTTGTCTTCAAATCAAAACAGCTCTGATTGATGATGTTAAGCAAAAGCGAATAAAGCCAAGAGCCAAGTTGGACACTCTGTAAGGATCAAACCCATTACAGATGAATAGCTTTCTAATAGAATCATACTCATCATAATTATGAATGAAGGTAACGTCCATTTTGTTCAGAGATAGGGGAAAAAACTATAAGGCGATCACAGTACGAGTGTCCATTCTCGAACGATTGCTGTTATAGTCATTATAAAACTATCGTTACTTTTTCCTGGTAAATGTTCAGAACACCTACATATATTAGTTCCGCCGGTTCATATCTCATAGCTAAAACCTGCCATGCTACATAAAAAAGAGTCAATTAATTCTCATTTCTTTTATATTCTATCGGTAAGATTCACTCAGGCAGCTTCTTGCCAATAGATGTTACTTCTTGGAACAAACTCTCAAGAAGATTCCTCTGCGATCAAATCGACATTAACTTCTTCAAGGGCAGATTCAACTGTTATCTCCCCCGCATGTCTTCATAATATACATTCTTGTCCTTCCTGTAACGCCCTTACAACAACATCGTTTAGTAATTCTCTACCTTTAGAGGCTCTTGGGCCTTTTATTGGGTGCACGATTGTATCAAGAAACTAACCTTTGTACAGAATGATAAATGCGTCTGTGTTTATATAAATGCTCTGATAGGTATGAAATATAAATGAACGCTTTCATACGACTATAAAAGCAGACGAATGTTTTTGATCTCTATGAAAGCACATCCGGTTGATTTCATCAGTTCCTATTAAAATATTTGTTATGGTAATTTACCCACGCAGGCATGGACTCTCCCAGCTATAAATAGGAGCAGGTACTGCCTTTTGGAGGGTGAAGTTTCCGGCAGTCAGCTCTGGCAGTCGGACCGAACATTCTTGCTGTAACACTCTCGTTTGTATATGTTTGTATTACTGTTTCTGTTAATATACTTGTTTAACTCAATTCCTCTCTTTGTGTCTTTATTTCTGACCCTAACAAGGTCACAACAGATAGATAGATAGATAGATAGATAGATAGATAGATAGATAGATAGATAGTGTTATGGTAATTTACCCACGAAGGCATGGACTCTCCCAGCTATAAATAGGAGCAGGTACTGCCTTTTGGGAGCTGAACTTTCCAGCAGTCAGCTCTGGCAGTCGGACCGAACATTCTTGCTGTAACACTCTCGTTTGTATATGTTTGTATTACTGTTTCTGTTAATATACTTGTTTAACTCAATTCCTCTCTTTGTGTCTTTATTTCTGACCCTAACAAGGTCACAACAGATAGATAGATAGATGGATAGATAGATAGATAGATAGATAGATAGTGTTATGGTAACTTACCCACGCAGACAAGGAGACTCCCAGCTATAAATAAGTGCAGGTACTGCCTTTTGGAGGGTGAAGTTTCCAGCAATCAGCTCTGGCAGTCGGACCAAACATTCTTGCTGTAACACTCTCGTTTGTATATGTTTGTATTACTGTTTCTGCTAATATATTTGATTAACTCACTTTCTCTCTTGTGTCTTTACTTCTGGCCCTCATAAGGCCACAACAATATTAAAAAGGCTAATCGAACTCGCTGGTAGTCAATGACATTTTATAAGTTGTTTTTTTTTTGTTCATATAACAATTCGCTACAAGTGAAAGAAATCACATTGAGAATCGTATCAGCTGTCTCAGTTAATCCACGCTAACTAGACAATGGGCGCGCGAAATATAAACAAGCGGACATTTGCGGTTTTTGAATTGTCTGAATGATTTTCATCTCAATAATGGAACTGTATTAATATACTGATAACTATACCTAACATCTCTTGAAGACAACTTCCAACTAAATCGGAGCTCTATACACCTATCCTTGATATTCCTACAAACTTACGCGAATGTAGAATTTGCTTTGCAGGACACTGCCTCCACGCAAAACAATGACTTGTTTTGGACACCTAGCCATTGAGCAAAACGCTCAGCAACCACCTCCATTGACTAGTTAGGTTATCACAATGAATGCTACCCTCATGACAGAGGTGTAGATCGAGAAATCTTGATCTGCAGTGAAGAGCTAAGATTCCTGAAAAGATAGTAATTTTTGCATTTTCCATATTTCGAATTTCAAAGAGATATTTTGAAAATCAAACATCGATTCAGCGACCCAATGAAAATATAGGAATACATGTCTACATCATGACTATCTAATAAATGCAAGGAAAGTTAAGTTAAACGTAATATTTGTTGCCCGGTATATCCTGACAAAAGCCGATAATGATATGAAAAGGAATGAGCATCATTTAAATCTCTTCCAGAGAACAATTTTCTCATATTTTGATGATTTAAATTGTTGTAATATGCGAGAACTTATACTAAAAAAGAGAAAAAATTATTTCGGCCATATTATGTTAGCGTTGTTCGAATTTGAATGATCAGTAATAGACATAGCATATAAAGACAAATGTTTTTGGTGTTTTAAGCAACTTACTACTTGCTACTAAGCAATTTGTTTCTCTTCTTTCTGAGGTTTTCAAAAGAGGAGCGGAATGTGGCCTTGTAAAACATTCGTTGTTGCTGTTGAAATTACCGACAATCAATGTCAGAAATCAACAATTCGTTATTTTTCCTTATAAGGGTCCCAAAACGCAAGAGAATTTACACTCGTAGTTTAGATATATTAAAGATAAACCGTAAAGTGGTTCATTTATTTGGAAAATTGAATATTGAACACCCGCATCCCGACAAAATTGGAATAGAAATCTAGATAATGATTTTTTGTTAAATGCAAGGAAAATGTCGAAAACCGTTTTATTTGGTGCCCGGCATATAGTGCCTGCTCTGGTTAATGATCAATTTAGCGTATGTAACGGAACGAAGTTCGTTTTAAATATCTTCCCAAGAACAATTTTCTTACATTATTTACATTATTCGGACTACTGTCCTCATCTTTGTTGCCATTTTTATCACAACGTTTCGACCGTTGTACGCTCCAGCCTTCTTCAGGTGGTTGGAATGTCGAACTGAACCCTTTATTTTGCTCATTGGCTAGACTGTTCTAATTCCACGTGCCATGTCTAATGGTTGGCAATTATCAGTTATCTCCTGTTAATTCCCTTCTCTACCGACTTTACTAGGTATTGAACTCATACTCTTTTGAGTCCTGTCACTGGATCTAACTAACGTCTTTATCAACTGTGCCATTTGTCGTCAAGTACACATGGCACATGGCAACAAAGATGAGGACAGTAGTCTGAATAATGTAATTACTGTACATAATACCTCATCTCAGAAATATAGACAGAACAATTTTCTTACATTTTACAGATGTAAATTGTCTTAATATTTGGGCACTATTTTGTGAAGTAAAAAGCAGAATATTGTTTGTCTCGGGCAGTTTTTGGTGTCAGAGATAAAAAAAAAGCGGGAAAAATATGAAAAAAAAACATTGTGCTAATTCGGTTTAGTTATGTGTTCTAGAACTTCAAAATCAACTTGATATAGCTGTTGTTGTTTTTTAAAGAGTATCAGGTTAAAATTGCCCGTCACTTAAAATATTCGCTTCAGTTTCAAGATTCCAATCACTTCTTACAAATAAAGGTAGAAAACGCAACTATCTAGAGCTGATCATTAAAAAGTAAATGAATAAACATGTGCTTGTATTGATTAACTTCAAACGATCATAACTTGACAAATCCTTATGAAGAGAAACTTACGATGGTCGGCTGAAAAATTCATCGCCTGACCGATATACTCTCGTGGAATGCGACCAAATGAGGTTTAATTTCCATATACTAACCCCTTGCGATCCGCACACTTTTTCTATCGGTGTTGTAGTGCTTGGATCACATAACGGAAGAAAATTTCATCCTTTTAGTCAAAGATTTATCAACAATATATATGACGTCATCATCACTTCGATAATGGTTTCCAGCCAAGTTTTTTTTTCATGTTGGGGAACAGATGATAGTCAGATGGGGCCAAATGTAATCTGAGTGTAATCAGTCAGTTCGAAGCCGCATTCAATACCCAGCAGAAACCCTGAATGATGAAACCTTGCCAGCAATCTTCAATTCATAAACTCTTGATACCAAAGAGGAAAGTTCATTAGAACAATTGCCATAAAAATATTTATACAAAAGGCACGGGAAAGCTACATTACGGCGGTGGGAAAGTGACTGAAGAAGTGATGTCAGGTCAGGACCATTAACATTGCGGATTATGCTTTGTATTTTATCAAGATATATCTAGATAGATAGGCGAAACCAGTAACCAAGTCCTATAACCAATACATGTTCACTGTACTTAGCAAGGCTCATTGATCTTCTCTTTAAACTTTCAGAATCTATTTATATTATATCCAGCCAGCCATCCCTCTATAAACTGTAAGAGCTTGTCATTTTTGAATATTGATGGTTATATTATTATTATATTTAATGTTTATATGATTTTTATATTTCGTGTTTTTCATTTTATTGGCTGTGCAATGTGCAACCGTCTTTTTATCTGTTATTTTTTCTTTTTATTGTTTTAGCTTATCTATTTTAACCTCAATTAATTATTGTACCGAGGCTAAAATATTTAAGCATAGCCTTGTGCGTTTTCTATGAAAAATTGTAACCGAAATTTGTATTATTTCTCCACCCCATACATATAAAACTGTCTCCATTGACAAAACAAGTATTCGTCAGAAGTTCTCTCAAGATGGCCGCGCCTCTTCCGCCAAGATGTGGCAACACTACTCAGTTTTTAGTCTAATTGCAGCCGTTTTATTAAACGCTCACTGTACCTATCAACATGAACACCGAAGCCAAAGAATCCATAAATTATTCTTCAGCATAGTGTTCTTCCTTTTCAGTTTTTATATTTTATTTCCGAATCAGGTGTTGTATATTCGCCTCCTGGGAGTTTCTCACTTCCATTTAATCGCACTTAGTAAATTAGTTTACACGTGTTAAAACCTTTAAACACACTCTTGTGGCATGATGAGTTGAAATAAAAGGAATAAGTGTGAAACAGTTTTTTCTTCTTTATTTTAACAATAATGTTCACCCTGAACAAAGGCCGGGGACCTCTCGAGGTAGAGGGTTAAAGAGTAAGAGGCACAGTTTATGCGTATATGTGAAAAGGATAACGGTTAAGCCGAGATTTGAACAGATTAAAGTTGTAGTGACCGGTGGAACACCCACTTCGGAATGTTGCAGTTTTTTGTGTATATGTATTTACTAGTGAGCCAGTCAAAATGACTTGACACATTTTATAGTCCACCAAGAGAAGGGTTAACCAATCAGATGACGTAGAATATTCAATCCGTCGTGTATAAAGGCGGCCATTTTGTTTACTCTATCTGAATATCCAGTGCCAACCTGTCAGGCGAAGAGGAACAGAAGGAAGAACTACTGAACTACGCTCTGCTACTTTACCGGGATATCCACTGCTAACCTGAACAATGCTTTCCTACTGTCTTCGAAATATTCACTGCTAACCTCTGGATTCTATACTCAAAGACGACCGTTATCATGAACAACACGGAATCGGTTCCACGAGGCACTGGTCCGCATGAAGAAGCTGTTTGAGTGGATTTTACTTCTCACCAATAGAATACGTTGAAAATGAGGGTGGTTCGCTAAAACGCACGTTGCACGGCGGGTCCGGGTTGTGAAGCTTAGATCTGGTGGAACGAAGGAATGCCGTTTATGTTATCACTTTCCATGGGGGTAACGATCGAGCAGTGAAAGGTGAAACTACATCTACATCTGCGAGAGAGGCGTTGTACAGTGGAAAAAATAATTTGTCACCCAGAAGGACCCAGAGACGCTTCTAGACTCTATGGTGACTGGAAAGTGAGAATTGGACAGCTCCTGTCCAAATATGAAAGCAGTACGCCAATTTAAGTCTGATCTGACTATTTTAAATATAGGGGAGAGGACGAGGGGTTATGTACTAGATCGGTGGCGTTTTCTTGCATGTTTAGCGATGGACCGTATCTATGAGTTCTACTTGAGTTCTTGAATTTTCTAACGTAAACGCCGATAACACGGAATTCGAACGAACTGCATATACTGGATATAACAGCAAAATTGTCCAAATCGTGTAACAGCAAAATTGTCCAAATCATGTAACAGCAAAATTGTCCAAATCATGTAACAGCAAAATTGTCCATTTTTTTAGATTAAGCTTTGAACTGCTGTATCTTAGAAATTGTTAAAGATATCATACTGGTATTCTACGGTTTTTTTTATAACCATATTGGAATCTACTTTGAGCAATGAAAATGTACAATTACTCTCTAAGCTTAACAGAAGAATCGTCGTGAAATCGATCATAAACGAAAATGACATGTTCATCATAAATCAATCAAAGATAAGGATCTGAAGTTCATGAAGGATTGAAATTAAGCATATATATATATATATATATATATATATATATATATATATATATTCCAGTATATTTTTTCGAACTTATACAAGATGATCTTCGCCCTTTTCAAAACCTTCTAAGTTTCTTTCCTAGAGTAACAATTTGGCTCACACGTTTTACGTCCGATTACATTTTCAAGTCTGTTATTGCTCTTTTGACTCCCATAGCTGAAGCTCCTCTCTCTCACGCGCCAAACGTCTTATGAATTGAGTTGGATCATTTATAATTCATCTCTTTGGCTCTAAGTTGAAATAATGATCCCTCTTGCTGTTCCGACCTCCTGATCCAGGTTTCCTCTCTACTCTTTCCTCTTTGTAAAACTTATTCCCCATTCTCTTCATGGTTCTTGAAGGAACTTTGAAGATGAAAACAAGAGATTAAATGTTGGTATCATTACTGAAGGCCCGAAGGATTTTTTTCTTCTCACCATTGCTCATTTGGGAAGACAGTGGTCTAACACAAAACGATTTTAACCTTCTCTATTTTTAGCTGAATAACTCAAAGGGTTTTTCAATGATTCTTACAAAAATGCCGTCAAGATGGCTAAGCATCTTATCTTAAAACCTAAGGAAGAGAAACTCAATTAGTTTAGTGATTTTTTGTAGTTGTTTCACATTTTTTGTGGGTGGATAAATATGCGGTTCCACGATTTGTAAAATTTTTTCTGTTACACCCGGAATACTCGGTTATGGACTTTGAAAATGAAAACCAGAGTATGAACTTTGGTACCATTAATGAAAGTCTGAATGATTCTTACGACAAATGGTGTCAACGTCTTATCTGAAAACCTGGAGAAAAAAAAGAAACTGAATTAGTTTAGTGTTTTTTTTTTTTTTTTTAGATATTAAACATTTTGTGGGGCCGACAATTATGCTATTACACGATTTGGACAATTTTGCTGTTACGCACGGTATCTCCTTTTTGATATTGCTATTACCGTAAAACAACAAATTACTTATACTGTGGGACTATAAATACTTATTTTAATACTTAATTTTAATCGTTATGTCGTTTACAATATGGGCACGTGACCGAGTGGTAAGGATATTCCCTTTCTGACCATCTGGGGGAAAAAAAGTCAATTAGTTTAGTAGTCTTTTAGATGTTAAACATTTTTTGGGGGGATGGATAAATATGCGGTTCCATTTGTAAAATTTTTCCGTTACACCAGCAACATTCGGTTATGAGTCGACTTTTAAAAAGCAAATGACAATGGAAGGAAGAAAAAAAACCTGGCCGGCAATTAATTAATCATTTAAAGACTAGCGATGATAAGATCTAAGAATAACTCTAACACTCAATCACAGATATTTTCACTAATATCAAAAACAATAATATTTTAATCTCCTCAAATACCAAAACGGGGACATATACTGATTTTATTGACAGTCGTTGTTTTCCTCTGTGTTGACTGTCGAATCGAAAATTGTTATGGCTCTCGGCGGTATCAAACAGTGTCGCACTTCATGTAACGAAATAGATTTGTTTGTGTGTACCAAAAGTCTGAAGCTATTTGCGGTGTATCTCTGGTTGAGTTATCGCCGGAATATGTCTTTTACGAGAATTGTTTCGTGTTCGCTGGTAAATCGTCATATCTATAGTTAGAGTCCTAGCTAGAAAGTGAAATGTGGGCGAAAAACGATATCAATGACGCAGTATCAGGGGATGCTCGTCTACTAGGGCGGCTGGCTAATACCCAGTTGGAGACGCCCGCTCACACACATTTCGGTTTGTTCAGCACCCACACATCCTACCTGCGGTTTATACTGCAATTATGCTAAGCGGAAATAGTTACAGCTTATTGGAGACTGTGCGTTATCCAGCGTGATCAACAGTCTGAACAAGTCCAGCACGCTCAAAACGCTCGGTCACGATGACTTACGACTTCGTGTTAGCACAATCAACGGTGGCTCCCAAAGAGTCCCGTCTATCAAATTTCACTCACAAGGATTGGGTTAACTTTCCAAAAACATTCCTCGAGACTGATAGCATCAAGACGTCACCTTCCAGAAATCGTAGCATTCGAACTCGGATCTTATGGTCAGATGGTCAGAAAGGGAATATCCTTACCACTCGGTCACGTGCCCATATTGTAAACGACATAACGATTAAAATTATACAGGGTGTTTCAAAAAATTTGATATCATTTCGCAATCTAATAACTTTGTTAGATCTCCTTCAAATGACTTCAAATTTTAATAGCATCTTTATGTTTAAGGTTTGTTTTATGTTTTTATGTCTTTATGTTTTTGTGTTTTTCTTATTTGTATTTTTATGTTCTTTAATCTTTAATCTTTTTCTTTCCAGGTATAAAAATGCCGTGTCTCAGGCGGTTCGCATATTGAACATTTGTGAAATCGGTCACATAATCCACATGCTTTTGAATTTCTCATTCAGATTTGGAAGAATAAATCTTATGATCTTCAACATTAATACTTTTTAATTTCATTTGCCTTAATCATGTACTTTCTGTGATATTTACATCTCAAAGGATATCAAATTTTTTGAAACACCCTGTATATTAAAATAAGTATTTATAGTCCCACAGTATAAGTAATTTGTTGTTCTACGGTAATAGCAATATCAAAAACGAGATACCGGGTGTAACAGCGAAATTGTCCAAATCGTGTAATAGCATAAATGTTGGCCCCAGAAAATGTTTAATATTTAAAAAAAAAAAAAACACTGAACTAATTCAGTTTCTTTTTTTTCCAGGTTTTCAGATAAGACGTTGACACCATTTGTCGTAAGAATCAGTCAGACTTTCATTAATGGTACCAAAGTTCATACTCTGGTTTCCATCTGCAGAGTCCATAACCGAGTATTCCTGGTGTAACAGAAAAATTTTACAAATCGTGGAACCGCATACTTATCCATCTCACAAAATGGTTAATAACTTAGCCACCTTGACGCCATTTTTGTAAGAATCATTGAAAAACCCTTTGAGTTATGCAGCTAAAAATAGAGAAGGTTAAAATCGTTTCTCTCTCTCTCCTCCTTTGTCCTCTCTTTCTCTTTATCTCCACTTCTGTCCTCTCTCACTCTCTCACTCTCCTCTTCTGTCCTCTCTCTATTTCTCTCTCTCGTTTTCTTTCCTCTCTCTCTTTCACTCTCCTTTTCTGTCTTCTCCTCCCTCTCCTCTTCTATCCTCTCCTCTCAACCTCTAATTCTCTCTCCTCTTGTCATCACTCTTTTTTCTTTCTCTCTCTCCTCATCTGTCCTCTCCCTTTCACTCTCTCTCCTTTCTGCTCTCTCTCTCTCTCCTCTTCTGTCTTCTCACTCTCCTCTTCTGCCCTCTCTCCTTCTCCTCTTCTGTCCTCTTCTCTCACTCTCTAATTCTCTCTCGTCTTCTGTCCTCACTCCCTCTCTCCCTCTCCTCTTCTGTCCTCTCTCTATTTCTCTCTCTCTCTCTCGTTTTCTTTCCTCTCTCTCTTTCACTCTCCTCTTCTGTCTTCTCCTCTCTCTCCCCACTTCTGTCCTCTCTCACTCTCTCCCTCTCCTCTTATGTCCTCTTCTCTCGCTCTCTAATTCTCTCTCCTCTTGTCATCACTCTTTTTTTCTTTCTCTCTCTCCTCAACTGTCCTCTCTTTCTCACTCTCTCTCCTTTTTGTTCTCTCTCTCCTCTTCTGTCCTCTCACTCTCCTCTTCTGCCCCCTCTCTCTCTTTCTCTCTCTCTTTTCTTCTGTCCTCTCTCTCTCTTTCACTCTCGTCTTCTGTCTCCTCTCTCTCTCTCTCCTATTCTGTCCTCTCTCACTGTCTCCTTCTCCTCTTCTGTCCTCTTCTCTCACTCTCTAATTCGCTCTCGTCTTCTGTCCTCTCTCACTCTCTTCCTCTCCTCTTCTGTCCTATCTCTATTTCTCTCTCTCTCTCTCGTTTTCTTTCCTCTCTCTCTTTCACTCTCCTCTTCTGTCTTCTCCTCTCTCTCTCCACTTCTGTCCTCTCTCACTCCCTCCCTCTCCTCTTCTGTCCTCTCCTCTCACTCTCTAATTCTCTCTCCTCTTGTCATCACTCTTTTTTTCTTTCTCTCTCTCCTCATCTGTCCTCCCCTCTCATCTCTCTCCTTTCTGTTCTCTCTCTCCTCTTCTGTCCTCTCACTCTTCTCTTCTGTCTTCTCTCTCGTTCTCTCTCTCTTGTCTTCTGTCCACTTTCTCTTTCACTCTCCTCTTCTGTCTTCTCTCTCTCCTCTTCTGTCCTCTCTCTCTTTCACTCTCCTCTTCTGTCTTCTCTCTCTCTCCTCTTCTGTCCTCTCTCACTCTCTCCTTCTCCTCTTCTGTCCTCTTCTCTCACTCTCTAATTCTCTCTCCTCTTCTGTCCTCTCTCACTGTCTCTCTCCTCTTCTGTCCTCTCTCTATTTTTCTCTGTCTCTCTCTTTTTCTTTCCTTTCTCTCTTTCACTCACCTCTTCTGTCTTCTCCTCTCTCTCCAGTTCTGTCCTCTCTCACTCTTTCCCTCTCCTCTTCTGTCCTCTCCTCTCACTCTCTAATTCTCTCTCCTCTTGTCATCACTCTTTTTTCTTTCTCTCTCTCCTCATCTGTCCTCTCCCTCTCCCTCTCTCCTCTTTCTGTTCTCTCTCTCTCTCCTCTTCTGTCCTCTCACTCTCCTCTTCTGTCCTCTCTCCCTCTCTCTCTTTTCTCTCATTTCTCTTTCTCTAGAGAGCTCTATATTTCTCTTCAGGATGGTTTGCTTTCGTATTCATATCAATATGACGAACACTCCTCCGATAACTTAACATGAAAACTGTTCCCAGCCTTATTTCAAAATATTCTCGCTATAGACCCACACATTCAGATATATGGCATCAACTATTTCTTTGTAACATTTTTAAATCGAAGAAATATTAAAAATGTCGTGGTGTTACTGAGGAATTTAGGCAAAACAGGCGTGAGATTAGAGTTTGTGAACTATTTTTAGGGAGCCCTTTGTGAAATTTGCTTCACATGCCCCCAATAAGTGTTGCTTTGGCATTCCAGTTTCTTGTTCGATTAGTGAAGCTCTTCATAAACTTTCCCCATTTTAAAATCTCCCCAACTCTCTTTCCATTAATCCCTTACATCCTTTTATCTATATATTTTAAAGTTATTTTTCAACCCCTTTTTATTCCTCTTTTAATTTTAAATTAATATTTCATTCTTCATATACCACCAAAATAATGTCATAAGGTTAATATTCGGGTTTACTTTTATAAAACTTCTTTCCTTTAAGACAAATACCTTCCACCCTCCCCTGATCCCTGTCTCGTGCCTTTCGTCTGACTGAAACATTGAAATGGATAAATTCTGTATAAGTTTTTCGACTGATTTTTAGCTTTCTATTTCTGACATAAACTCATTCCAAACAGGGCTTCATAAGACTGACAACCGATTTCTTAGTCTGGCGAAATAGACTATTCCCCATATGACGTAATTTTATATTTTATTGTTTATTATTATATGCTCTGTAATAATAAATATATTGAGCTTTTTTAGTGGATCAGTTTTATATTTTATATTACTAGGATCCACTTGGATTATATAGCAAAGAATTTGTTACCTTTACAATATATATATATATATATATATATATATATATATATATATATATATATATATATATATTTATATATATATATATTGACCACTAATATTATCAATATATATATATATATTTTTAAGATAAAAAATATATTTTTAAGATATGATATAATAATGGACATAATTGCTCAATATCAGGATATAGAGCGTATGTAAATATGAAATGGCATGCTAGGTGAACACAAAACCGTGAAACCATCTTCATATATATATATATATATATATATATATATATATATATATATATATATATATATATTTATATTGTTTGTGACCTGATGTCCGAGTTTTGCCTGTTTGTCCGACGATCGCAAAACCGTGAAACCCAGGGTCACAAACTCACATCTATCCAACTAAATATGTTAGAAACGAATATCTCTGATATTGAGCGCTTTCTTATAAGTACCGCGCAAATAAAATATATAAATAATTATATACATATATATATATATATATATATATATATATATATATATATATATATGTATACACTTTTCACGTATATATATGTGTGTGTGTAACTGCATCGATAAAACAATTATTAGTTAAAAGTTCCTTGAGTGATTCCCGCCCAAATATATTCTTTATTTTGTTTACTTACAACAAATTTAATACTAGACGTACGCCATCAGTACCTACCAATATGAACAAAAATACCTCAGAATAGTTAATCTATTCCTCGACACTGTGTCCTTTATTTTCCATATGTTATCTCATTTTCGATTTAGGTAGTGTACTCAATTTGTGTAATTTTATCACCTTTCTTTTTTAGTTTGTGCAATTTTATCAGCTTCTCTTTTTAGTGCATGTTATATTTTTCTAATCATCGCTATTGGAGTTCAGTTATATTTTTAATTCTTCGTTAATGAACCCAAGATTTCACATCATGGATTCAGAAGCCTTTGTGTACCAATGGAGTATGTGAATATTCTGGTAACTAAGTTTTCACAGGATTTTGATCAGTCAAGAAACAGAAGTAATGTCACGTTTTTTGTGTCGGGTTGTATGCTGGTACCGTTTTCCTTATTATTATTCCTGTTCATTTTTGTCTGCTTCTTTTTTTAGTTTCCGTATCAACTGTGAGATCTTTGAACAACAAAAAGTATTTTCTTCTTCGGTCTCCCGATGAGACTAAACATACTGGGCAATAGTTTGCTTCCATCTTGAAATATTCAAGGCAGAATCTAGCATGTTTCTCCAACTTAGCCCAACTCCCTGAAGATCTTCGTCTATGCCCAACTATACTTCCTTTTCTCTTTTAACAAGAAGGAATTCGCGTTATTGTTTTAAAAAAAAGCATTGTAATAATATTCTGACAGGCGTAAGCTATTTCAGTTGCTAGCGTCTCTCTTTCACTGCATTTTCTGTTAGAGCTTCTTACTGTTACTGCGTTTTTAAGACCAGATATTTAGGACGAAAATTTTCAGGTTGACTGATATACAGGTGTGTACAGGTTGGAATTTGTTCACTATGTAATTAACGACAAGCTACTTTTATCTTGAAAATGGAGACGCACACGTAAATTATGAAAACACACAATTAGAAGTAATAAGTAACACAAAAATGTAAGATGTCTTTAAGCGCGAAAACGTGTCGAACCACTGTATTCTTTCTTCGTGTACAAATATCTTTCTGTCGTCGACAGAATTCTGGCTTATAATTTCATCGACTTTTTATTTTGGAAAATATAGAATAAAGGAAACATTGGAAACCATAGCGATGTTTACGCACTTATAATCGAACTGAATCTTATATTATTGATTACACCATAATACAAGATTCTCCGACAATGACTGGGCAAGTGGAGCCTCGGTGTGGGGCAATGGTTAACACTATAGTTGACAAATACTTGTGTGTGGGTGAATTTGATTCAAAATGGGTGCCACAAGACATGTGACCTTGTTCCAAAACTAAACTAAATCTGGTAAATAATGATGACACCTCGGCGTTGAGTAATCGTTAACATGATAGTCTGCTTGAATAACACTAATGTGTAGTGAATTTGATCTGAAATGGGTGCCAGCCAATATTTGACTTTGTGCCCAAACTAAGCTAAACTTACTAAATAACAAGTTAGTCTCCATTATAATACAGCTGGGTTGTAAATTTGAACCGCATTGGGTACCTCATGAATGTAACCCATTGCTAAAATTATGCTCAATACGTAAAAATAACGAGCACCTCGGTGTGATGTGATGGTTAACAAGTAAGTCTAGTTGACCCATATAACTGTGTAGTAGATTATATCCGCACTAAGTATTACCTGAAAATATGTACCAAAAACAATAAATGAAAATAAGGAAAACCGCAGTGTGAGGTAATGGTTAATGAGCTAGTACGGTTATAGTCTACTTAATTCGACCCGCACTATGCTAATCTTATTAAAAGTGCATCCTCGTGGGGTAATTGTTAGTGTGTTTTACTGGTTGACTAATAAAAGGAAGTAGTGATTTTGATCTTCATAGTATGCCAATACAGGTGGCCTTTTGCCACATTAAACTTAGCTCACTATATAGCAAAATTAGATGAATATATGTAATTTTCCCAAGTATATGAAAATGTAGAGAGATTTTGGAAAGCTGAAATGCCGAAGCCCCCTTCAATAAAGGAAATATGCTGGTAGACTTACTTTTCGCGTTTAGTTTTTAGGCAATAATTAATGAATTGTAGTGATAAGCAAGCAAGCTTTGATCTTTAAAAATCAATTTTATTTTGAATCGATTACATTTATCCATAATACATGGTGCAGCATTCTTGATTTCTGTGAAGAATATTGGCCCGGATTAGTCTCTCAAAATCCCACCCCCACCACGGATTCTTTCGGGAGGATTGGCAGAGAAGGGGAGAGGGCGTTTTTTTTCCCTGTCGGAGTAGATGCTGTGGTTGTTGTATCTGTTCCGTTCTGGAGGTCTTCTCTACTCCCTTGCGTTACAGACACCGTTGCGTAACATGTTACATAGCGGTGGTGTGAGAGCTTAGCCCAGCAACACGAGTGCAAACACTCGGGTCCCTACTTTAAAAACTGACTTTGCGTCACAACCTGACTCATTGGGTGGGGGATAAGGTAAAATCTCGGGATATCGTCCCGAATATACGAATCTGTTGAATCGAGTTCAAATCCCAGTCCAGTCTGATGCGTTCACTTTTGCATTAATGACCTGTATAGAGGTATAGATCCATCCCTTTTCCTATACAAAGTTGGAGTTAAACTCTGTATTCCAAACTATGGAGACCAATTAAATATTCCCCCCCACCCCATATGCACTGCAATTCACAGATTCGTGATTTCACGTTATAAACACAGCATTTAACATTTGTTGGTCTGTATTCGAATAGTGAGAACAATTGTGGTTGATATTTACACGGTCGTTAAATAAATTCATGAATGTTGGGCTATACATTGCTGAACCGTAATGTTGAGTCACAGTTATCAAACAACAAAGTCAAATTCTAACCTAATCTATTCTGTTCACGATCCCACAAATGAGAAAGGCATGAAATCATCTCTCTGTCTCTCCAGCCTGAATTTAAATAGTAAATTAGACTTTGTCCTGTAACCTTGGATGTCAGCAAACCTCGGAGGCCTGGGATTAGTCCTCCGAGCACACAATCGTACAGAAGTCAACGAAAACCTACGACACAGTCTTCCTAAAAGGTCATAGCAGCATATATTAAAGAAAAAGAAGCTATGTAGTGATATAATCAACCAAGTCGTGAAGGGACATAGCAAGTAAAACCCCAAAAATAGAAGTGAAACATACTATGTGGACATGTACGTGCGATCGACTTATATGCGAGTATCTGCGGTCTGCAGTACATTGTATAAAATATGGCGCAGTTGATTGTACAGAAAAGAGCAATTCTTTGTAAAGAATATCAAGGCGCACGTGTTGTTTTAAGTCTTTGTTATGATCTCGAGAAATACTTTTCTTTTTGTTCTCAAATACCGTGTGTGTGTGTGTGTGTGTGTGTGTGTGTGTGTGTGTGTGTGTGTGTGTGTGCTACAAAATCATGCTGTCATTAATTCGAGTGTGAACTCAGTGCTAATATATTATCAGAGCGAAAAGAATTAAAATTTCGTTGGTCATCTTCTCCAGCCAATCAGAAAGTAAATGAATCCTTTCAACCAATCAGAGAAAAGATAGACATAATGTTTGACCAATCAACAAATATTTAATGAAAATCATCGCTTGGTAACCGGATATGTATAATCATGATTCAGTCTTCTTATTTTTTCAGTCTTTGTTTTTCGTTCGAGATTATACAGGGTGTATTTGGACCCATTTACCTAGTAATGTATCTTCAGTATTTTTTTGGCTTTCGATTAAAATGTAGATTCAACTTATTACCATTAATTCACATTTTGGGAGCATACTTTGGCACCTACGCCTGCACACACATGAACAATGCGAGTCGATGTTTTATGCTAAGAGAAACGTTCAATACAATTTACACTTTTATATGACACACACACACATATATATATATATAATATTCTTTTTTATACACACACACACACACATATATATATATATATGTGTGTGTGTGTGTGTGTGTTTAGCTCTGTGTTCAAAATTCATGATTACACGTTATAAACGCAGCATTTAACATTTGAACTTTGCTAGAAAATTATGCTGGCAATTAAATAAAAATTAATTATTTATCATTGAAATCTCAGCGTCATTTTATGAAATTATCATATTTCCGTATATTTCCACGGTTATTCTTCAAACAGATTTTAAAATCTACGAAAAAGAAAAATCTCTTTTCTTAGATGTGTTACCATTCCATCAGATTCTCTTTGAGGAGGTTCGTAGTCATGGCAATCGAAATGATTATACCCGACGGAGAGCTTTGGATATTTTTTGGCAGTTACATTAGACATAATTATTTCTGCGGCGAAAATTGGGTGCTTCATATCTAGCACGAACGTTTGGCAGAAGGAATTAAGGAAAAAATCTTGAATTAAATTAAGAAAGAAACGCTAAATCCAAAGATAATAATCACATGCTTATTTGCGCATATTTTGACACTCAATCTAACACATTTATGGATTATACACACAGACATACAGGCACACAGACGCACACACACACACACACACACACTCACACATTTATATATATATATATATATATATATATATATATATATATGACTCGTTGACTTTTTTGTTTCTTTTTTATTTTGTTCCTGTAAATGATGCCAGAGATAAAATGAATCATTATTTGACTGGCATGGATAGGGCATTTCTACAAAGATGATATTTAAGTCCTGAGACTATATATATATATATATATATATATATATATATATATATATATATATATATATGTTGAAAGGATGGAGAAAAAATTTTCGGTCGGTCAAATTGTTGTTACACATAATAATTACTGGCTGAGCGCCATCATATCTAATGAATTTCCATGCGGTTTTTATTTAGACCGGTTAAACCTTTGACAGCCGTAAAATTTTCCAATCATGGGTAGTCATTTTCAATAGAGTAATGAGTGTTATATATATATATATATATATATATATATATATATATATATATATATATATATATATATACATATAGTAAAGGTAACAAATCTGTTGGTATATAATCCAAGTGGATCCTAGCAATATAAAATATTAAAATTAATCCACAAAAACAGCTCAATGTATTTATTATTACAAAGCAAATAATTAATAAACAATAAAATCCAAGATCACCGCATATGGGGAGTAGCCTATTTCGGCAGACGAAAATATAGGTCGTCTGTCTTATCAACCCTGTTGTGGTCTGAGTTCATGCCAGTAATAGAAATTTAACTGCGAAAACTAAAAGAGAAAACACCGAAAAAAACTAATACATAGTTTATCCATTTCAATCTTTCAGTCAGACGAAAGGCACGAAAGGGGAGCGTGGAAGGGATTTGCATTTAAGAGAAGAAGTTTTAGAAAAATAATATATATATATATATATATATATATATATATATATATATATATATATATATATATATATATATATATATATATATATATATATATATATATATATATATATATATATACACTAGGAAATGTCAAATATTGTACGCACTCTTGTCTAAATATATGTTACGCTTAAAGTGCGGATAATTTTTCACTTAACATTCGGTGTGTGTATGTGGTCTATTCAACTTATCTGAAATTATGTCAGGCTAAACTTAACAAAGGAATAGATTAAATTTTATCTCTTATCTGTTTGTTAAATGTATATAAAAATGTATGTGCATTCATCTTTGTCTGTGTCTATCCCAAGATTATCATTTATCTTTGTTTAAATCTTTAAATTCTTTAAATGGATCTCTCTCTTTCTCTCTCTCTCTCTCTCTCTCTCTCTCTCTCTCTCTCTCTCTCTATATATATATATATATATGTGTGTGTGTGTGTGTGTATCTCACTCTTTCTCTCTCTCTCTCTATATATATATATATATATATAGAGAGAGAGAGAAGAGAATGGATCTCTCTCTGGCTCTCTCTCTCTCTCTCTCTATATATATATATATATATATATATATATATAGAGAGAGAGAGAGAGAGAGATCCATTCTCTCTCTCTCTCTCTCTCTCTCTATATATATATATATATATATATATATATATATAGAGAGAGAGAGAGAAAGAGTGAGATGGTATTTATCAATTCACCCACAGGAATTGAATGTGGCACAAGGCCTTTTTTTAATGTGGGTATATCTGAGCCTGTAGGCCCAGCCAAAAATAAAACCCATCTAAACCCCGTCCAAGCGGGCTATTTCCGTCAAACTCCCTGAACGAAACACCACCCTTCGGCGGAGCTTGTCTGGGTTCCTCTCTGCAAGCAGAGAGTTCGACGACACCGACCCGGCAGCTCACAAAGCAGATACTACACTTTGATCCTAGCCACCACCGAGCGGAAGAGTGAGATACACACACACACACACACACATATATATATATATATATATATATATATATATATATATATATATATATATATATATATAGAAAAAGTTGCTATTTAAAAAATAATGTTTTTTTATGAAAGTATTTATTTATTTATATATATCCTTGCTATTTCAGATTGACCTCAATCTTTTTTCTTCATATATATATATATATATATATATATATATATATATATATATATATATACGCACATGTATCCAGCATTGAAGCTTTCGTGCCAGTACGGAAGCACCAAATGAAACCACAATCACCCCCTTGGTTCTTTTCCTGCCTATTAGGCCGCTATACTTCATAGAAAACACTTCTCCCGACTATAGCAGTGCGACATCTCTGATTGGAAAAGACATCTCTTTGTCACTGCTCGTGGTAATTTTAAGGCTAACTGAAAACATCAATCAGTCAGTTATGTGCCATGTGTGATAGGTTAGGCGATCATGCATCTTTCGATACATGCCTGAGGCAGATTTCTTCCTACAGTAGAATGCCATTTCTTTCTGCTGTAGACCATTTGTCATCCAAGGCTATAGAACCCGTTTTGTCCTGCTGCTTACCCATAGCTGGGAGCAGGAGAAGAGGATTCATAACTTTCTCAAGGATATTAGCACGTTAGTGAATGTAATGGATTCGGCTGCATTTCGAACTCGGCTCTCTGATTCCTCAGTTCGAGCCGCTATCCATTACTCCGCCGAGGCAATATAATCGCTGATAAAGAAATAAGATACTATATAGATTCTCACAAAGGTATAATGATAAGTTCAAATTCTCAGTCCCTCACTCTTCAATCAATTTGAAGTGTCGTCCTCGACAGCTGACAAGTCAGAAATTCTCTTCAAACTCTACTCTTGACTCATTTAAGTATCTCTGTGTGATTCTCCCCATTCATGTTTCGGCAGTTATTTCTAAAGGAGATCCCCACAAGGTCCGCGGATTGTCAGGTATCCCTGCAGTTGATCTCAAGAAATGTGCTCCTTAACTGGCTCCTGTTCTTTCCAAACTTGACAGTACCTACCTCGCTGCTTTTTGAATTCCAGCTTGTTGGAAGACCTCCTCTCTAATTTCTATCTTTAAGATCTTTGGGGAATATTCTGATCTCACAAATTATCGCCACATTAGTCTCTCATCTTTTCTGGGCAATGTACTAGAAGCTGTAATCAATACCGAATTGGTTAAGCATCTTACTTCACAATCTTTCTTTCAGATAAATTATATAGCTTCCATTTATTCAGGTCTTACGCCGATGTGTGGTCATTGAATTAGTCTATCAAATTTTAAGTAAGAACGGTGAAGCTCCGACTATAGTACTAGATATCACGATTGATGCATTGAATATCGCTGCCATATCAGGTCTGGTGATCCAACTATACTTATCAAGATTTGTGACAAAATTCCAAGAAGAGTCTGTGATGAATTCGATCCTGATCTGGCATCTCGATTTCAATCACTTTCTCACCAACGTGTCTTCCCTTCTACAAATATTTTCACAGTGGCTGTTCTCGTGAGCTTTCCGACGCATTGCCCCGACTGCGTGAATTTTACCCTGCGACTAGATTAGCAATTAGGTTTCATCGTTTTAAATTTAAACAAGCTACATGTGACTGTTCTATTCTAATAGTTTCTTTTCTAGCACTTCTCGCCTGTGGAAATCCCTCGTGATTTATTTCTTCTTTGCGATCTATACCACAAGATAAATGGCTATGGTGTCTCTGGACAAATACTTGGACTAATCTAATACGCTTCGAGTGCATTTCCCTCATGGCTTTATCTTTGTACCTACGTTGTTTCTGATATTCGTCAACGACCTTCCTAATGTCAACAATTCCCCACTAGGTACTTATGCAAATGACGTAAATATTTTAATCCTGTCTAAGTAGCAAGATCGACATGTTCAAACAAGGCACATCTGACAACTGCTCTCGGAAAAGGACCTACAATCAGTAGTTATCTGTGTCAAGGAATGTCTTGTACATTTTAACGCCTTCAAAACAAAACTGATTTCAATTAATCACAACAGAGAACCATTTCTGCATGCGATCAAGATGGCTGATGCTAACCTCAAATGAGAGCAACACTTTGCGCCTTCTTCAGCTAACGTTTTCTAGTGACATGAACTGTTTGGTCTACTGCAAGGAATGTTGGTTTACTGTGTCGTGCTGGACAAGTTTTTCGTCGGAATCCATCTCGCACATTTATAAATCAAACTTTCGCTGGTGCTGTTCTATCTGGTCTGTAAATTAAAATATGGCAAGGCTTAAGTAAGGCAAATAAAAGTTTACAGAAGAAGCTATATCCTAACTCAATTTCTAGCTAATCTACAAAAACAATACGCCGATAGGAAAAGTTAAAATTGGTGCTGTTTATTAATCATATGGATTACGGCTATATTATGTTGAAACGCTGGTCCTCATTCGATCACCGAAGCTAAGAAACGTTGAGTACTAATGGGGGTGACTGCTTGAGAATACCAGGTACTGTAGGCTTTGAAGTGATGTGCGGGTGGTGTAATGGATAGCGGTCCGAAAGGAGAAATCCTGTGTTCGAATTCCAGTCAGGTTCGTTACATTTACTTACGCATCAATAGCCTCGAGACGATCATGAATCGAAAAGAGACAATCGCCCAAGCGTGTTACATCTGATGCTACCAAAATGCATTGGGTCGGCGGGGAAGATGCATCGGATCTGGGGAAGATCTAAATTCAACAGAGGACCTTCACAAGCTGAGGAGTTGAACTACGTATTTGGTTATTTATAAATATAAAGTAGAATATAGCGAGGGATTTAGGCTTAAGTAAGGTAAATAAAAGTTTACAGAAGAAAGTATATCCTAACTCAATTTCTCATTAATCTAGAGAAACAATACGTGAAGAATTACTGAATGAAACAACTTAGAAAAAAAAAAATAAAAACTTTATTATCAAACTCTTACGACTAGAACTACAGAATATTGAATTTCATTCACTGTGTTGTGCCAGATATAATTCTCGTTAGAATTCATCTCGCACATTTATAAATCAAACTTTCGCTGGTGATGTCCTATCTAGTCTGTAAAGTAGAATATGGCAAGGCTTAAGTAAGGTAAATAAAAGTTTACCGAAGAAACTATATCCTAATTCAATTTCTAGCTAATCTACAAAAACAATACGTGAAGAATTACTGAATAAAACAACTCAGAATGAGTCAGCATTATTATCAAACTCTTATGACTGGAACTACAAAATATTAAACTAGTGTTGTACCAGATATAATTCTTCTCGATAGAATTCTCTTGCCTATTTATAAACTTAACATTCGTCCGTACATTGAATATTTCTGCCATACCAGGTCTGGTGCTCCAACTATACATCTCAAAATTTGTGACAAAATTCCAAGAAGACTGTGTGATGAAATCGATCCTGATCTGGCATCTCGACTTCAGCCACTTTCTCACAGACGTGTCTTACCTTCTACAAATATTTTCACGGCGACTGTTCTCGTGAGCTTTCCAACGCAGTGCCCCGACTGCGGGAATTTTACCGAGCGACTAGATTAGCAATTAGGTCACATCGTTTTAATTTTAAATAAGCTAGATGTGAATGTTCTGTTCTAATATTTTCTTTTCTAGCACTTCTCGCCTGTGGAACTTCCTCGTGATTTCTTTTTTCTTTGCGATCCAAACTCTCCAGAAAAGTAAAAATCAACGTCAATCGCCATCTTCTGTCTTCCTGAATCCTGTTCCATTATTGGTCATTTCTTCACTGTTCTTCGCTAAAGTTTCCTCTGTCTTTCCCTCCATGTAACCCACTGCGTCTTAATGGCATCATAGACTTGCTGAAGGTGAAATCATTATAAACTGAAATGATAGTCATGGTCATGATATATAATATATATATATATATATATATATATATATATATATATATATATATATATGTGTGTGTGTGTGTGTGTGTGTGTGTGTGTGTGTGTGTGTGTGTGTGTGTGTCTGTGTTGTGTTGGGAGTAAGTGAGGGAGAAAGATGGTGTTGTATGAGAATTTGATATATATATATATATATATATATATATATATATATATATATATATATATATATATATATAGATGTGTGTGTGTTTTAAACATCGTAAATTTACATCTACCTGTGCAATCGAGCATTCCGTCATTGTTCGTACCTATCTACACGATGACATATTGACTTTTATAACCACGGAAACCTATCTATGTATCTGTGTGTGTGTGTGTGTGTTTTGTTCTATGCGTGTGTGTGCTTGAGAGCGAGTGTGTGTGTGTGTGAGAGAGAGAGAAAGAGTAAGAGAGACATCAGTAATTTTGAGTTATTTTATCCTTATTTTAACGGGTAAAAGTAAAATCGAGTATTAGGAATATATATATATATATATATATATATATATATATATATATATATATATAAATAATAAGAAAATTAAAAAAATTAAAAATTAAAAAATTAAAAATTAAAAAATTAAAATCATTAGACACACTGGGTTGCAGATTAATATTCTTTCGTTTTTTTATTATTATTATTATTCCATTTAAATTCCTCGACTAGTTTCGACCGAAATGGCCATCATCGGAGTATGAAATATTTCTGCTTGTTGTTAGCAAGGAACTACAGAAATGAATGTCTTTTGTTGGAGAAAATGAACTTTTGTCTGTAGTTTTTCATTTGTTTTTTTTTTTTTTTATCTTTTTTAACATGAATCTTTTTAACACTCCTTGTGTTGGTCAAACAGTCTCTTTTAAGTTGTTATTTGAGATAAGAACTGGATAAGATACATTTTATCCTGAATTCTCTGGTCAGTTTATATATATATATATATATGTGTGTGTGTGTGTGTGTGCGTGTGTGTGTGTGTATGTATGTGTGAGTGTGTGTGTATGTTTCTGTGGTGTGTGTATGTCTGTGCGTATGTTCACATATAAATATTATATATGTATATACTTATTTATGTATATATATATATATATATATATATATATATATATATATATATAGATAGATAGATAGCGAGAGAGAGAAAGAGAGAGAGAAAAAAAACGTAAGCAGGAGAAAGGGTATTTTGCTAGAAATTTATCATTCATACTAGTTAAATTTCATCTAAAATACTTTTCGTTTAATGCGTCGTATGCTTTTTTTTTCGTGTGTGTGTGTGTGTATTGTCTGTCTTTTCGAATATCGCGTCTTCACGTGTTAACTTATGATATGTATAGCTTTTTCTCCCTTAGTTGTTAAATATATTTAACATGTTTGTTCCTAAATTGAATGAAACTTTATTGCTATCTGTAATCGTTTTATTTTGTTTTGTTTTTTTTTAAATATACCAGATACAGAAATTGACGCGTGACGAATTGCCATTCGAAAACTACCAAGAAAGGCAACGCGTATCTCTAGACGCACACTTATTAATCCACAAACAATAAAGCTGGAAGCGATCAGAAAATAATGGACAATTTATATTCAATCCTAATGCGCAACTTAAATAAAATTGTCGCCATCGAAAAAAGAAATGAATAGATATTTATACACAGATATATATATATATATATATACTTTCGAAAAAAAAGATTAAAACATCCAAATGGATCACCAATGAACAATTATTAAATAAAAAACTGGTATAATTCCTATATTGGACATATACTTACTACAATATGCTCTAGGTTAACAGTATCTAATAACAGTTCGATTAAATATCATATCATCATTCATATTAACAAAAGAATACAAAAGAAAAATGACAAATATTTATTGATAATATAAATCTATTATACCTCATAAATTTTATAAAATACGATATTAAATTGTAGGAGTGTTAAACATAAAAATAAATAAGCTTAATAAAATCTCATTAAGTTTAGAAATAAACATTAAATATTTTTACCAACTTCATTTATCCTGGAAAAATCTTACTTATAAAACGCAGATTGTTGTGTGTGTGTGTTTGTGTGTGTATGTGTGGGTGTGTGTGGCTGTGTCTGTAACGTTTATATATTGGATCGGATTTCCTACATTTTTCAACCGATTTCAACAAAACTTCACAGGACTACATAAAATTACCTTGTGGTGGTTGTAACAGCGCCAAAATGGGAAAAATATAATTGTTTTTGCACAAAATCAATTTGAAAACACGATTAAGAGACATCGGGAAAATGGAAGGGGGACAACTCACATAGGATTTCCTATATTTTTCAGCCGATAAAACAAAACTTCACTGGCAGGTAGTGTTTCTTATTCTCTTGCACATTTTTTCTTTATTTTTAACATTCAGAATGCTCTAAAAATTCCATATACAAGACAATTGTTTATAATAAAATTCTATTCAATTGGGAGACTCATAACGATTGAAAACAATGTTTTCGTTTGAGTTTGGGTTTGACCTTTCGTAAAAAATAAAAAACTAATTAAGACATGCGTGTCCGTCAACCTTAAACAATAATCTAACAATCTATACTGATTGTACGAATACAAACATCGGATAAATTCTTTATCTTTAGGGAAAGATAATGAAATCTAAACATACACAAGTCCTAACTAAAAATAATAACCGGAACGGGAAACTACTTTAAATACACATAGTGTCCAATTTTTTTTACTGTATTCAATAAGTAAAAATCATAAATTGTAAAAGATTATTATTACAGAAAGGCTACTAAATGAATAAGATTTGTTAGATCATAATTAATAAACACAAATAAAATTAATATTTTTTGTATTAGAAACAACAAATGGAAAATATATTCAAATCAGAATTCTAATTATGAATCACCACAAGCAAAATATGCATTTTTTTTACTGTATTCAATAAGTAAAAATCATAAATTGTAAAACTAAAAGATTACAGAAAGGCTACCTACATTTTTCAACCGATTTCAACAGAACTTCCCTTTTTTTTTTTTGGCATGTAGTGTTTCTTATTTTCTTGCATACTTTTTCTTTATTTTTACATTCAGAATGATTTAAAAATTCCATTTACAAGACAATTGTTTATAAAATTATTCTATTCAATCGGGAGACTCATAAATATTGAGTTTGGGTTTGACCAATTCGTAAAAAAAAACCAAAAAAAAAACAAATTAAGACATGCGTGTCCGTCAACCTTAAACAATAATCTTTGTCAATTTTATTTTTCAGTCTTTATGATGGTGGATACTTGATCTATCTCTTACTGTTATATCCCCGGGCAACGCCGGGCTCTACTGCTAGTAAAGAAATAAAATACGACTTGCAAGCTATGTGTGGGATCTTAGGGGATTCGTATCAGGTTTTCTGTAAGGTAGGTGAACGTTGTTCGTTAAGTCTAGGGTTACGTCTAGGAAGTTTACTCTTTTTAATTTAGTGTTGACTATTGTTTTTAAATTTAGTTTCCCGAATTCTTTATAAATTATCTTTCTAATTTTCTGTTTTAAAATTTGTGGAGCTCCTCACTACCATGAGCCCGTCATCTCTGTATAGCCCGATGTCCCCAATATCTAGTTCACGGTGTCTAGTTCATTGCACAGTATAAATTGACCGAAAAGGTCCGAAGATTCTGGTGAAGTCAAAGTTGTCAGTAGTGTTTTTAATCCACTGGTCCCCATTATGGATGAGGACAGATTTCTTTGCACTGAGAATTATGTTTGTTTCTTCCTTAGTTAAGAAAGAATATACTGTAGCAAACTCCAGGGCAGTCGTGAAGAGGTCTTTTGATATTGACTGGTAGTGATCGACAATATTGAACTGAATTAGGGTGCAGTCGGGCTTATTGTCGATGTTGGTAAACCAGTTTATGACTTCTTTGGTGTTAATCCAGAATTTTAATCCAAGGTGTTTTTTAATTTGGCTAAAGATCCTTTCCAGGATTTTTTTGCTTATCTTTCCTATGTCGGGTCTAGTAGGGTTTATCATTCTGGTAGTGGGGTCTTCCTCAAAACCGTGTTTGTGGTCCTTAAGAGTGATGTAGCACTCCTTTTCGGCCAGTTTGCCAACTCTATCACTTATTTTTAATTTTTCAGTAATCATTTTACTAGTTCTATTAATAGTGTCAACCATATTTATATTGTTATTCTGGGCTTTTTTATAAGTCTTCGTTAAGTTTTTTCTAATTAATTTGTTGTAGTCGTAGGCCGTCAATTTGTAAAAGTTTCCCGTCTTATCGGATTTAACTAGTATTTTATCGCTGTCGTTTATGGTTTTGACTATTTGGTCAAGACGCTTCTGGAAGTTGTTTTTCTTTTTTTGAAAGGAAATATTGTTGATTATATTTAGTAGGTCCTTTTCGAATTCCTGTAGGTTTTTGTTGTATGGTGCTATTTTCTTGCTTTAAATCCGTAAACCTCGTGCTCTTTTTTTGTTAGGTTATTCCCTCGTAGGAAGAAGAATGATTTCCATCTCATTCTTCTTATTAATTCCTCTGTTTTTTTTTTTGCAAAAGTTTGATGAAATAATTCCGTTTGTTTGTGTGTGGAATATTCTTCAGAGAAATGTCGAAATTTATTTTTTCCATATTTTTAAAGTTCTTATTTTAAAAATAAAGCTTCAGAGTGCTCGACCTTGCTTTGTGAGCTAGTATGTATAAGTGCGCAGGTATGCAGAAAATAGAAAAGAACACATTGGGGTATATAATCCGAGTTCTTATATTTTGTTTTTATTTTTTAAGAAGACAGTGTTCCATACAGAAGTAGAGCTT
>CAHIKZ030005575.1:2800000-2805000 GCA_903632075.3 Acanthosepion pharaonis | reverse complement strand
GTGTCCAGACAAATTTTGGTTTCACAGGAATGTATGTGCCGTGTCCATTAAAGACGTTGGCGATCACGGCTCTCCACAATTTCCTGTCCTTTGTAGGTCTTAATAAATTTTCTCTTTTCTCTCCTAAAACTCATTCTGCTATCCGTTTGGTAGCTTGTGGGTTGTTTTCCTCTGTCTCACCCGTCTTCAATTTATTCCGTGAGTATCACATTTTCATAGCCCTCTTTCCTCATTATTTGTCCTAGAAATTCAACTTTCTCTTTTGGATGTTAACTATAAGTGTACCTTTTATTTTCATATTTTTAAAACTTCATCGTTGACACATGTTCTGTCTATGGTGTTCACAGTATCCATCTGTAGAACAACATTTCTCTTGCTTCAAGTCTCTCCTTCATCTGTGCGGAGATTGTCTAGCATTCATTGCCATATGGGAGGACTGATATTACGTAACAGTTCAATATTCCTTTCCTTGTTTCTAATGAAATTTTCCTGTTTCTTAATACTTTGCTTAGCTTTTGGAAATCAACTTCCTCTATCCCAATATGCCTTCGAATTTTAGTGTCGTACTTACTGTTAACAGACTTACCAGATACTTAAATTGTTGTATTTGTTTGATTTTGATGTCTCCAATTTGTGATTTGCATGTTGGGCTGTTCTTTTGCTAACAAGCATGCATTTCGTCTGCTTGCAATTAATGTTTAGTCTTTTCTTCTCGCTTTCCTTCTCTATCTTCTATGCGAGTTCTTGCAGGTTCCTTTCTGTCTGCTATCAGCACTGTGTTGTCTGCATGTTTTATGTTGATAAGATTACGCCGCCAAAGATGAATCCTTATAGGACTCCTAATTCTCTCAAGGCCGTCACACTGCTAAAAGTGAGAAGACACTTTCTTTATTTACACCCTTTTCTGTTTTTGCATATTCGCTGCATTCATTTTCTATCCGTATGCAGGCTGTTTGCTGCCAGTATAGGTTCTGGATCATTCTAACATCCTTCGCAAATATATGAATCTTACCTGGCACTCCCAAAAGGTCTTTGTGGCGTTATTTATCAAACGCTTTTGCATAATCTTTAGAACATAGATATGCATCCTTTTGCATAGATAAAGACAATTAAAACTTTTAGATAGACTGACAGACAGACAGGCAAACAGATAGATATTCATAACTTCAAACCCGCAGTACAACTCCTCATCCGGTAATTTTAAACATAAAATAACATTAGACAGATCCTTTCGGTAGACTTTAATAAAATCTCTCTCTCTCTCTCTCTCTCTCTCTCTCTCTCTCTCTATCTATCTATCTATCTATCTAACTATCTATCTATCACGGGATTAGAATCTGTGAATGATGACAAATCAGTCGGGTTTCGTTCCCAGCTTGAAGCGATCGGATGTCTAGCCACACTGATGAGCTGTGATACAGCGAAGCAGTCTATCTGTGGATTACTATATATATATATATATATATATATATATATATATATATATATATTTGTGTGTATATTTTTCTGTATATATATATATATATATATGTGTGTGTGTGTCTGTGTGTATGTATATATATATATATATATATATATATATATATATATGAATTATTCACACAAAACTAATGCAAAGGTTAATGATTTAAATGGCGAGACATCCATCATCGCAAACAATTCAAATAATATACAAAAACCTCCGTATCCGTTATGAATGAAATGATCCTTGTTTATATAAATTTCTGCCGTATTAGTTCTTATTTTTACTACAAGCTTTCGTCTGTTCCTACAGACATCTTCAGGTATAGAATAGATGTTGTTCTTGTTTTTTCTCTTAGTAATAAGAGGACAACGAAAATATATGTATTGTTGTATATATATATGTGTGTGTGTGTGTGTGTGTGTGTGTGTGTGTGTGTGTGTGTGTGTGTGTGTGTGTGTTTCTGCGTTTGGAAGTTTGTATTATGTATGAATGTTAGTGTATGTATGTCGTGTGAGAATGAAAAAAGAAAGAGATGCGTCCATTTGTCTTCGAATCCACCTATCACAATCTACAGGCATTCTGCGCCATCTTATCTTTTCTTCCGTCGTATTTCCTGAATCTCTTGCATATATGGCGCCTATTCAATACAAACTCGACAATTCAAAAACAGATGTGACCCTTGTTCTTTCCAAAGGCACAATCACCAAAAAAGCAGGGAGAGCGAACGAACGGCTGTGTGGTGTAACCTTTAGGCACATTAACATCGCAAATATCACCTTCCAAATCCTACAGAGTCCATGTCAAATGTGCGTTTGGAACCGAGCAAATGACGTTAGCATTGCCATAGGCTTTAACAGCCGAGACTGACACAGGATGCTTAAATATTGTAAGAAACGATTTTCTATAATAATAAGGGCGAATCTTGACTCACGAACATGAAAAAATAAAGTCACAACCGAAAGTTAAGGAGCAATATTCACTCTTCCAGATTTTACTTCGTCTGAGTAAAGTTCGAAGTCATAGATTGGCAGAATCGCCCAAGGAATTGAAATTGAAAAGGCCTAACGGAAAGTTAAATTCATGTCAGTTCGACCGCGATACGCGGAGAATTTCTTTTTAACAGCAAGAAAAAATAATGAGCGGGCTTGTGTTTACAACTGTCGGAATAAACCGCCATAAACAAGATTTGTATTCAATACCGGCCGCTGCCCAATTTATTAAAATCTACACTTGAAAGTTCCTGCGTTAATTTGTTTTTAAATATTCTTATATAGGATTGTTCATGATATGGAATCGTTATGTTAATTGGATTTTAATAATGATTGTTATCTACATATATATATATATATATATATATATATATAGATAGATAGATAGATAGATAGATAGATAGATAGATAGATCATAGCTGAACACTTGTCTACTAGGGCGGTTAGCTAATCCCTATTGCAGACGCTCGTTCAGGCACATTTGTGTTTGCTCAACTCCCATAGAACCCACCTGTGGTCTATACTGCAATTATGCTGAGCAGACCTTAGTTACAGTTTCTAGGAGAGGAGCATTTTATCTAGCGTGTTCAACAATTTGAACAAGGCCAGCACGCTCAAGCCCTCGGGCACGATGAATTGTGGCTTCGTGCTAGCACAGCTATCGACGGCCTACAAGAGTTCCGTCTACCCAATTTCACTCAAACCGCTAGAGTGATCCCGTAACATGGTTTTCAGTCATTTTCCAAAGGTGCCGCACGCTGGGATCGAACTCGATCCAGTCCGATAATATCAGGAAATCGCCTTCCTGACAAATCGACCATGATGAGATTCGAACCCGAGTCTCATGTCCAGAAATTGAACGTTCTAGCCATTCGGGCACACACACACACACACACACACACACACACACACACACACACACACACACATATATATATATATATATATATATATATATATATATATATATATATAAGAGGAGGTAATGTAACCATTTACATTGTTCATTTATCTTTATATATCATTATTGTTATTTCACGACGTTTCAGACTTTGTACGCTCCGGCCTTTTTCAGGTGATAAACGTTGGAATTTCGAAAGAACCCTTCATTGTCCAACATTCACTTATTTGAAAAAAATTAAAGTAATCCAAATGACGCTATAGAATTGTCCTAATACCAAGAAAAAACAAAATAACAATTCAGATTACAGATCAAGAAAAAGCATATGCAACTCGAATCTACCAATTCCCCACCGTGAACCTGAAGAAGGCCGGAGCGTACAATGGGCGAAACGTCGTGAATTTATAAATTAAAATATATATATATATATATATATATATATATATATTTCTATCTTCTTCCAAGACCATCTTGAGATGAAAAGAATTAAACTATATGAATACTACAGTAATGTTCTTTTAAATGCCTTGATAAAGGAATTCATTAGAAAGTGAAAAATTTTTTTATTTTTCCGTTTTATATGGTCATGCGCATTAAAGAAAAAACTGTTCCTTTTATGGAAAACATTATAAAACGGAAAAATAGTTTTTATTCCAATATTTGGATAATTTTTAATTTTTTAATGAATGGTCAATAGATATATCAAAAATAAAACAGCTATAGACATTGCATTTAAATCAATACATAATGAAAAAAAAAATTACGGTAATGTAATTTAAATCAAAGATGCTTAAAAGAGAATTTGTATATATATATATATATATATATATATATATATATATATATATATATATATATATATATTCAATTTTGTGTATATATAATATATAGTTTTATACTACTTGGCGGTCTGACGATCTCAAGAAACAGCCTGTCGTCTGAGTGTTGAAGAATTTACATACGCCCATCTCTGATAAAGTAGTTATTCCATAAATATATATATATATATATATATATATATATATATATATATATAAGATATATATATATAAACAAAAATCCTATATATATATTGTTTTAATGTTAATATGTCAACGTCGGACGTTTCGGTCTAATAAACCATCTTCAGGACATTTCATTTATAACATCAATATAAAGACGATGTACATAAGAACAACACTTATCGAAACAAATAACTAAAAAAACCCTTTGAAAATGACGATGTGGCTAAAACGTTGGACAAAATGGAGAATTTTTGACACACACCAAACGAAAAAAAATATAAGAATGTTGGAAAACTAAACAATTTACATTGTCATATTCAAGGAAACATGTTTAAAAGAAAGGTTGCTGCTGAAACATATTATGCGACTGTTGATCAGAGCAGTCTTTCTAAGCCCTACCAAAGATATTATGGGATTGTTAATCGGAGCAGACTCTCCTAGCCCTACGAAAGTCATTATGCGACTATTGATCAGAGCAGTCTCTCTAAGGTCTACCAAAGATATTATGCGACTGTTGATCGGAGCTAGATACCCTGTGGTTATCTATAAATATTTTCATGGTAATTGTTTTGATGAGATTTCTTCTTTGCTGCCTCGACTTTACGGATTTAAGCGCAGTACGAGATTAGCGGTTCGGTCTC
>CAHIKZ030005575.1:2790000-2795000 GCA_903632075.3 Acanthosepion pharaonis | reverse complement strand
CTTACTAGACAATGTTAGTATCTGTCTATATTTCTGAGATGAGGTATTATGTGCACTATTTACATTATTCGGACTATTGTCCTCATCTTTGTTGCCATATTTATCACAACGTTTCGTTGGATAAAGCGCTTTATTGAACTTCTTCATGGTTGGAATGTCGAACTGAACCCTTTATTTCGCTCACTGGGCTAGACTGTTCTAGTTCCACGTGCCATATCTAATGGATGTCATTACCTGGCGAGGCAATAAAACTTGCAGTTCCATAACTGACATCCATTACCATGGCACGTGGAAGAACAGCCCCAGAGCGAAATCAATGCCTGGTTGACATTCCATAACATGCCCATAAATATAAACAAAGATGAGGACAATAGTCCGAATAATGTTAATAGTAGACAATGTCGCATCTCCGTTAAAGCAGTTTATGATGGACAATCAGCTCAAAGATGAAGAAGCTACTTTAATGAGATGGTTCTTCTACCGACGAAGGCTAAGAATATTGTGGACGTTTTATGAAAAATAGGAATGAAAACGAAAACCGATGCTTATAACCAGCAAGAAACGAGTGAAATATGTGAAACACAATGTGGAAAAGAGGCTTGGAGAATTTACCACACATGGGGCATATGCTGAATGCAAGCGGAGCAGGAAAAAACAGCAAGTAGCACAATTGAGATGTTTCAGTGGATGGTAGAACAGAAATTGTAAAAACAAAGATTAGTAGTAAAGATAAACCAAAATAGCCTCATTAACCATTAATCTACACCGAGGCGCCTGTCGTACAAGGATTTATTATTGGTTGATATCGTCGGCATAAGGCACACAGATGGAACTGTGTTGGCAGCAGACTTGGAAAGGAAACTGTGAGATAAGGGTGCCTAGCAAGTGTCGTATAATAACAGCCGATTCGCTAGGGTAAAATTCAACACTTCAAACGATTTATATGTTAGATATACACCTGTAAATTATGATAAAATCATATTGCTGCTTGGGAGAGGAGCCAACGTATATACTAACAGAATATTACAAGAAATCATTTACTTTAATTTTGAATTTTGCCCCGTATTTCTATTTTCCAAATCTAGCAACCTTACTACGGACAACCCCCGCGTGTATTAAGAGTCAATACTTTTCGGTGCCAAAAGAATGGAAAGTTATATTAGAATCGAGCTAATGAAGACTACCTGTTTGGATTGATTGCTTGGTTGTTGTTTAACGGCATGTCAACACATCTATGGGTTATTTAATCCCGAAATCTAAATATTTTGAATACAATTTAATGACTTCAACAAAAAATATTTTGAACGAAATTGTATGCCTTCAGCTACAATTAAAATGTATTAATGGTCATTTTGCTATAGAATGTATTGTTGGCAATTTTACTATAATATATACTGTTGGTAATTCTTAATATAAAATGTATTGCTAGTATTTTTACTATAAAAACTATATATATACTGTTTTATTTTCGGTTGGCGATTCACTATTTGTTCATAGCTGGAAACCTAAGAGATGCTACCACCTCTGGTCAGGGCGGACCTGGGAACAACACCAATTAAAAGGTGGTCCCACGCACCTCAAAACCGCCAATTCCCTGATCAGATGCGTGGCTTCTGTGATTGAACGCTGATATTGGTACTACTTCTTTATTTGGTTCTTTAATAAACTTTACCTTATTCTAACAACTGGCCAGAGACCCTGTCTGTCAAACTTATCTGAGAGTTGAATTGTGAGCGATCGGCGTAAAGTATTTTTGAATCTGACCACTTAATGATTATTAACTAAAATTCTTCCATGGACTTAACATTCTTCCTAATTTTTTTATCATTGACCTTCTCGATGTCACCAGTTCTTGGCTCGGTATCTAACTTGAAGATGCAGCTATTTACTCCTGTCTTTATGGTAAGTCTAATATTTTTAATTGATTGATTGATTGTATTTACAGCTTATCAACCTTTTGTAGGTTATTTAAAGCCAGAATATATATTCTAGACCTTTCGGGGATTTAATAACGATTTAAATATTACGAATTTGACCCATAGTCGTTTTGGAGGAGTTTAATTTGTTTCTGACTGCTTATCAAACGTTTGAAGGTTATTTAATGCCAGAATATATATTTTAAACCTTGGAGGGATAATAATGATTTAATGGTACAATACCAATTAATTAATTAACCCATAGCGGTTGGGAGGAAATTTAGGTTTATTTTTCCGGCTTATCAACTTTTTGAAGGTTATTTAAAGTCAGAATATATATTCTAGACCATAAGAATCTTTGGGGAGATAATATTGATTTAATGTGACAAGTCCTACTAATTACCACTTAGACGTGGGTAGGGGAGGTGGACTCATGCATTTTCCAAGGGCATTGCACGTAAATGAATTTTAGAGCCTACGACTGGAATTGGGACTCGACTTTCTGTGTTCCAATTCAAAGCTGTTATGTCATACACCATCCACACATGCAGGACCTCACTACTTGTTTCCCCATCTACGTCTGATAAGTCTGATAAGGTTAAATTGGCTGCTAACCTCGAAAGATACCTCCAGCAAACTTGTCATGTGCTGCAAAGTGTCTAGTTGTTATCTGTAACTACAAGAATTGTTACGATGTGCAGTAACTGACCAGAAATAGAGTTTGGTTTGGTTTGGTTTGTTTTACGGCATATCAACCTCGATGGGTCATTTTATGCGGTAAACCTTTTTTTTCTGGTAATATTTTTGTTTTGTCAAAAATCTATTTCTGTTAATATTTTTTCCTCAAAGATGTAACTGGTAATATTATTTTTTTCAGAAACGTTTAGTTGGTAATATTATTTTCAAAAACGTATTGCTGGTAATATTTTTTTCAAAAGCGCATTGCTGATAATATTTTTTTTCTTCAAAAAATTATTTCTGGTAATAATTTTTTACAGAGTATTTCTGGTATGAAAACCTATTTTTACACTTTTATAATGCTTTTTTACCTCAGTTTCGGGGTTAACTATTTGCTCATAACTGAGACCCTAACAGGTGCTACCACGCCGGGTCAGGTTGGACCTGGGAACACCAGCAATTAAGAGGAAGTTCCACGCTCCTCAAAGCCTCTTGATCAGAGGCCTTGCTGTCGGACGTAGTTTATCGTCTAACCCTGGACGCGGATGGAGTTTATCGTCATACCTAGGACGGTCAGAAACATAGATCACCAAATACGAATACCATATTCTCTCAAACTGATTTGCGAATTGAATTGCGAACATTCAAGATAAGGTATTTCTGCAGCTGACTGCAAAATTATTATCTAACATCCTTCCACGGACTATGGGTTAATTGATAGAAGTTGTACTGTGTAAGGTTTTTAGATAATAATCATTTAGTGGTCCGCACATCCAAGGTTTCAGCACCTAGCTTTCTCATCTAGGTCTGATAAGTTTGATAAAGTAAAATTAGCTACTGGTCTTGATAATTACCCCCAACCTTTGGAAAGAAATGTCTTGTTAATTTGAACCCCTGCAAAATAAAACTGAAGTTTTTTAATCGTCTTCAGATTTTTTTCTTTTTTGGTTTTTTTCTGACGCTAGACTCATATCGAATCAATTGCTACGTTTTCTACCGACAATTTGGGTCCATTGTTCCTTGTCAATATCTATCTTACATATTTGTAAGTCTACCATTATTTTGAATTGAATAGTGTTGCCACATCCGCTCCGATGCTTCTGCTATCTATATAGAGACACTCAACAAAATCCATTCAACAATCTGCAATGTTATAGGTACTGACTCGCCATCTCGGCTTCAATCTCTTCCATCGCCGTAACATAGTTCTACTGTGTCTCTACTATAAATAATTTCAAGGTACTTGTTCTGATGAGTTTTCCTCTTTGGCATCTTGACTTCATGAACTTACTCGTTAGGTCTCATCATTTTAGAAGCTGTTTCAGAAGAAGAGATGGTTACATTTAACCCCATTGACAGTGAAAGGGTGGGACCGATGCGCCAACCTGGTAGCTCGTTTAAATTCATGTAGTCCGGGAACCAGCGAAAGTAGTTCGTCGGAACAGTTGCCGTGAAAATATTTGTAGAAGAGACAGAGGGAGGCCACATCACGTCTGTAGGACATCGATTGTAGATTAGATGCCATATCAGGACCTATCACATTGCATATCCGTCTCTGGATTTTGTCAAGGACTCCGAGACGTACAGCAGGAGCACCAGTCCATATCAGTAATATTCAATGCATGGACGGATGGTTGATTTATAGATTTGAAGAATGGATTCCGACGAGAAAACTGTTAAAATAAGATGTCTACGTTATTTTCATTTTGGCGTAATTTAGACGACAATTCATCCATCGCACCTTGCATTATATGCATCAGTTTAATTGTTATATTGGTACATGCAGAAATAATAAAATAATAAAAACTAGTTACGTGCAGCAGCGATGCTGCTAGGATCTTGTCATCTAGATATCTGGATTCGCCTCCATAATCTTTGATATTGTTTGCATTTATATTTATTAATAAAATAATAATATTCGTAGTCAGATGAGATCATCACACGCTCCAAGTGATAATTCTTATTATCTAAAAGTCTTTGACTATGTCAGAACCATCGATACTACGCGGCAATATCCTCGAGTGTTCACACCAGTCACCCGCTTTCTTGTTTAACTCGTATTCCAAACCTGTTATTCTCTTTCTCGCATTTCTTATCGTGTGATCCACTGTCGAATGCACATAAGCAAAAAGCACGCTGTCTCTCGTGAAATTAGAATGCTTGAACACACACTGTCAGGTGAAATATTTATTATATAATTCACGAAAGAAGAACTGCAATTGGTTTTTACTTGAACAAATTGAAGATGACATTGGTGGTAATAATGCTTTCGAACTGGAGTGGCTTGAAGGCAAGAAGACGACGGCACGTTGGGTGGGGAGATAAATTTAACCAACGGGAATGTGTATTTATTTAGCTTGGGGCGTTTAAACATATATACGGATAAAAGAAAACTGAACGAAAGGA